>VZRR01003730.1:203762-280584 GCA_013398015.1 Oreocharis arfaki | reverse complement strand
AGGAGGGGCAGGAGGCTCGGCGCGGGGCTCCTCCTCCTCCTCCCGGGAGCGGGGGCACCCAGGCAGGCCGGGCTGGCCTCTCTGTCTTCGGGGAAGGAGCGTTATAGGGCGGGGTGGTGGGAATGCAGCCCTCCGTGGGCAACTGCTACGACCTTGCTCTTAAAAATGCCTCTTAAACCAAAATATACTTCTCTGGGATAATGTAACTGCTTTAGATACGGGGGCTGGGGGTGACCGGTAGTGTCTTTGGTTCTTTTGCCTTTTAATTCTTAAATTTCTTGCGAACGGAGTGAACTGTCTCTTTGCAGAATTTCTTTTGCTTTTCATTTCTGTGTCGTTTCGTTCAGCTTTCCTTACAAAGCCTGTTTCTTAATGCCTTTCTGCCTGGAGCAATTCCATCAAGTGAAGTTTGACCTGAGCTCCTTTAATAACCTACAAAAACAAATCCCACTTGATTATTTATTCCACTCCCCAGCTACAATAATGGTTTTGCGCGTATGGTGTGGTTTTGAATCCCACTGTTGTACAGAACAGGCTTGCTGAAGGCTTTCAGGCAATCGACAAATCCTACACGCTTTGGCCTATCTGATAATATAAACACAAAGGGTGTTATGCTTGGTCGGGGATGGAAAGTATTACTTGCCCTAGGGCATGTGCATGTGAAATTGAGCAAGCTTACTCATTGCAGCTGGGTTTTACTTACAGGTGTGGAGACTTAACCAGTGATGGTCTTGCAGGTCATGTGAGACCTGGTCTCTGTTCTAGAGATGCCAACAAATGCACTTCCAGGGCAGAACAGTAACTGGCATGCCTCTGTATGTGTATCTGCGGGTGTATCAGTGTATTAGATAACTTGGAAATGGCTTAAACTGTGGCATGAAATGAATCTGGGCCAGACTTTTGTAGGGATGCTGTCAAAGATTTCACTGACTTGAGTGTTCTGTGTATATAATGAAGGGAAGCTCTTGATTCTTCTAATATTTGCTAATAAAAATTTAGCATTTAAAATAGTCCCCTGCTTTGATCTCGGTCTCTGGGCACAGCCATCTTCTCTTTTTGCCCCAGTTGCCCCCAAGATGTGTAACACAGGCTAGTCTGACACTAGGATGCATAACATGTGATGCCAGGACAGGGGCCAGACACATTGCAGGCTGCCTGCACATCTTGATGGTTTTCAAGGCCAGCTGGGCAAAAGTGTGGTAGGAGAGGAGAGAGAGAAATATCTGCTGAACAAAAACTAATTCAGAGTTGCAGAGGATGTACAAAGTTGTAGCCTGGAACAGGAATTTTAATGATGTCTTCCACTGCAAAAGTTCCCAAGGTTTTTGGACCAATGGCTTGTATAAGCATTCAGAGTAATCTTGTGGGCTACCATATACTTCATGGAGACTTCTAAATCAGAGATGTTAGTAAGGTCATCTAAGAGGGTTCCAGGTCTTGTAGCTTTTGGACTGCACATTCTAGGCAGAAATGGAATTGTGGTTTGTGTGTGGTTTTTGTATTTTTACTTTTATCACTGCTCTTGAGGGCCCAAGGCTTTTGATGACTTTATAGCTGTGCAGGTGTAACCTTCTTTGCAAATGCTTTAGGTAGAACTGTTATGCAAATATTAAGGAATTAATGTTTCAAGATGGTAACAACTGAATTTATTTTCTGCCCGTTGTTTACCTGAAATGAATCAGTGTGTTTATTTCATGTATTGTTTATTTTTTAAATTAGGATTTGATATTATAATGCTACCTGGCTATTTACTGTGTATGTGTTTTGGTTTCTTTTTTGCCCTTCCTCAGCTTCCTAAATTATTTGGATGCTTATTGTTTAAAAGATGCATGGAATGTACATGTTTAGCTCCTCATTTCTGAAGATTGATCCAGCATTCTGGACAAATACAAATGTTCTTCTTAATAGTCTCCTGAAAGTATGGTGTGCTGTTTCTTAACCTTCTTTTCCCACCCCCCCCAGTCCCTCCCCTTGGCAGAAAAAGTGCTCTGTGTGTGTACTGTTTTACTGTATTTGTTATTTTCAATATCTATAATGTTTCACTTTAGAAATTAGACCAAACTTGTTTTGTGCCTGTTTTTTTTTTTATTAAAGGCTAAATGTATTTTATTGCTGTAAATGCTTCCTTAAAAAAACCCCCTTAGTCTTTAATTCAAAACCTGCAGAAACAGGCTTCCGTTTATGTTACGGAAAGGTCTCTTGGCATTTGAAGGCTCTTCAAAAATCCAGTTGAGGCTACTTATGTTGCTTGCCTCGTGTGAAATTCACCACAGTTTTGCCATGGATTCTGAAACATTTTTTAAGGTATCCTTGTGTGTGAAGAGATAATGATCTTGGTGTACCAAGTTTATGGTTAATAGCTACACATTTCTCCTTAACTTTAAATGATTTTTTCTATTAAGTTATTAAAGACTAATTCTTGATTCTTTTTCTGTCCAAACTGATTGCCTGTAAGCTTGATACTAAAATTGTTGTTGCCCATACTGTCATTTTTATTGTTGGTTAAATGCTGCTTGATATGTGAACAGATGGGATGCTTATTAATCATTCCTAGTTGAATATTGCAGACTAATGGTAAAATGGGGACTAACAGAAAAATACACTTCAGCTCAATGGTCAGTTGTGTTGCAAACAAAGCAAATACTGTATACGAGCTTGTTTGTGTGTATGCTTTAAAATAAACCAAAAGGGCAAACATTGATTCTACAGTGCTACTGGACAGCCTGTTTGCTGTAGTTATTGATTTTTGAGTATTAAAGAACAAAAAAGACAAGCACACAGTTCTGACAACCTTCCATTACTTTATTGATGCTATACCAAGCATTTTTTTATGTATGATATCTATCTATCTTGGAAGTCTTAACCCAGTATTTATTCTTTTAACTATGAAATGTGGCTGAAGTGTGTGTTCCCATCATTGTAGTCTGTGTCCATTCAAACACTTACCTTTTCCCTTATCTGCTGAAGAAAAGTTAAAAAGTCTCCAGTCTGGTGTTTTGATTTTTGTGAAATAAGAATGATGAACAGATCCTGTTTCTCGCTGGGATCTCGAAGTCATGGATATGCCCAGGTTTATAAAATGAAACTCATTCGTCAGTGGTTGGTTGCTGGCGGGAGAGGAGCTGGGTCTCCTGCTGAGCAGGAGTCAGCCCTGTGCCCCTGTAGCCCTGAAGGGTAATTAGTTCCTGACTGGGCTGCTTAGGAAGGGCCTGACCCGCAGGTGCAGGGAAAGAACTGTTCCCGTCGGTGAAGCTCCCCTGCAGAGCTGCTCAGATCACGCACACCTGCACTGTGGGAGGGACAAACGGGTCTCCAGCACTGGCTTCCGCAGGTGGGTGGGGGCTTGAGCACCTGAGGGTGCGAAAAGGACTGGATTTGCAACCTGAGGAAGAGCAGGCTGTAGGAGAACATGATTGCTGCATTTAACCACCTTTAAGCAAGGGGTTATGGAGGTGATGGAGCCACTTGCCCCTCTGAATGAGTCGATGGCTGCAAGACATAAAAATGGAAATCTCAGTAGGTCAGGAAATTTCATGAGGGAATGAATGTCTTGGTGTAGCAGTCTCCCCCTCTCATGAATCGAGAGCCCGGAGGGGCCATGGAATCTTCATCGTAGAGACTTTAGACTTGGCAATGTCCAGAGAAGCCTGAGAGGAATACAAGTTTTAAGTTCTACTTGTTTTGAGCAGGTGGATGATCTCCAGAGGTTGCTTTCAAGCCATATTATAATTCTACTGTTTATAGATTTTAAAACTACTATTTTCCAAGTAGCTTGAGGAAGTTGGCAAAACAAAGGCACGGTGATTTAGGTAAACCACGTTGCTCAGGACTGTGTTAGAAGTTCTGAAGGGAAAAATAATGAGATGTGATAAGCATCTTAGTTTGAGTCTGCCGGTGGCAATACCGATTTTTTTTATGCCCTGCATTGAACTTTCCAGCTGACTAGGCCAGAAGTGCTTGCAGGCTAGCATAAAGGCAAAAAAAAAAATGTTATGGTACCTGTCATGCCTGTGATCACTGTGATAAACATAGAAACCCATCTCCAAAGAAACAGCTGGCAGTCAGCTGCCTGGTAGCCTGCTGAAGTTAGTCCAGGTCTTGCTTTCTGTACTGGAGGAACATGTTGGCAGCTGCTGCTGCTGCCGGGCTTTGATCTCCTGGGTGGGTGATGGCTCCTTATGCTTAGCTGGAGTGTGGATATCCCAGCAAGCGGCTTCATGGAGCAAACCAGCTCTGAGTTCCACCTGGTCACAGCAGCAGTCCATGACTGCAGAGAGGTGGCAGGACAAAAGGCAGCTGGGAGAAAGGAAAAGGGCCTTGGCAAATGCATAAATCTCTCTTTAATGCTTGTGCTGTTTTGAGAAGACGTTGTCCTGCACCTCATTTGTTTCTACAAGTTTTTACATATTTGTCTGTTTAGTAAAACCAACCAGATATCTTAGTGAAAGTGAGGTGAGCAGTACAGGCAGTTACAACCCAGAGTGAATGTTTTGTATCTTAACAAAGCAGCTGTCCTGGTGTGAACCTGTAGGTATTTTAATGTATGAATACAGCTGCTCATGTGTGACTCTTGAGAGAATTGTGTAGGAAATCTGGTGTTAGGGATGGCACATCCTTGAGAATCCTCAATGTATTCTTTAGTAGCTTTTACACCTAAGGTTATGTTGGAGTCAGTACGAGTCACAATGCTTACTTGCAGTACCATGGGTGTAAAAATACATAGTTTTGAAGATGTAATCATAATATTATACTATAGAAACAGTAAAAGTGAATGCCATGGTTGACATGCCAACCAGCATAGGTCTTGGTAAATTCTGGATTGTTCATTGTGTTTTGGATGGTGACAAACATCCAGGTCACCTTCGGAGAAGGAAGAGTAGTAACATGGTAACCTAAAAAGGTTTGTTAGAAATGTTTAGGCTGGGTTCACTCGTTTTATTTCATGCCAAAAAGTGCATATTTGGGAGACACACAGTAACAGGGAGGTCCTTGTGCGTGGCAGTGCCTCATTTAATGAGCCGAGGAGCCTTCCAGCAGTGGGTGACTTTCATTTGCACAGTTGTGGCAGTGCAAAACTCGTCTCTGTTGAACAATAGACAGGGTTTCTTTTGCTGCTTTTTAAAAAGCATTACAAGGTTCTTGTGGTGCTTAAATGTCAAGATGGTGGAAGAAAAAAGACTGTTCAGTTCATAACAAGATTATCTTGGACATAAAAAGGTTTTGTTAATACTAACATGACATTGTGGGAAAATCAGAAAACCTTGATGTGACGAGGGCTACTTTATTCTCCACCTATTTCAATTTATTTGAAATTCTTTCTTACTTTTCTTCAGAAAATTTCTCATCACAACTCTTTGTAAGCATATCCACCAGTGCTAGTGTACAGTGCACAGCAGTGCTTCTGAAGGCTAGTATTATTTAAAGAATGGAAATTCTCGTCATATTTTTGGGAACTTCTGTCACATGGTATGAAATATCCCTATGTTAATTTGGATCAGCTGGCCTGGTTGTGTCCCCTCCCAGGATCTTGCCCACTCCCAGCCCCTTGATGGGGGGAATGTTGGAGAGACAATGCTGATGCTGTTCCAGCTCTGCTCAGTAATAGCCAAAACTCCGGTGTGTTACCAACCCCTTTCTAGCTCCCAGGGCAAAGCACAGCACAGTGAGGGCTGCTGTGGGAAAATGAGCTCCAGCTCAGCCAGACCCAGTACAGTCTGCTCTTCCAGAGGTGTTCCCATCATTGCTGATGGGCCCAGCCTTGGCTGGCGGCACGTCCGTCTTGGAGCCAGCTGACATTGGCTCTGCTGGACATGGAGGGAGCCTCTGGCAGCTTCTCCCAGAAGCCACCCCTGTAGTTCCCCTGCTACCAAGACCTGGCCATGCAAACCCCATACACTAGGGCAGAGCATCAGGCACTGCTGAGGTCTGAGAGATGGGACAATAGAACAGACTATCACTATTAGTAATTATTGGTGAAGTTTCCTACAAACTACCTAGAAAATAGTTGCTTTATTTTGAAATGTGCTGCCTTCCTTCCCACCCCACTCCCAAAAAATTATTGTGCAAAATATTGTATTGTGTTACAAGAGGTATCTCTGAAGGAATTCTTAGTGCTGAAGTTGTCGTGTGGTGGGAGTTTTCTGTTCCATTCTAAAGCTCTTATTATAGAGGATTTTTATGCCAAATACTTTAGACAGGATTTCATAGCACATTAATCTGCTTTTATTTCACAGATAAATGCATGAATTAACAAAAATAGCACATTCATAATTGGATTCTAAGTTTTCGTAGCTGGGATTTAAAGTTAAAATTAATGTAGTTTTAAAATGTTCTGAAAACTTTTTTCCCAGCTGTTATGCAAATCCTTCCTTCCTCTAATGTTCTATAGCTATTGTCCTCTTGATCACTGATATTTAGTTACTATTTTAGGTCACTTGGTATCTTTTGTTTGCTGTTGTCCTTCGAAACAATTAGAGAACCATTTGTTTCGTTTCTTTTGCGGAATCATTTAGCTTTTATGTGCTTTGTCTTCCCCTGCAAGAAGAGGTTAAAGAAAAAGTGTTTCCTCCTATCTCGGGTAATCCTGGAATGGGATTTTGCTCTTAAACTTTTGCAGATCTCATTGAAGCACTGAGTCATATTTACTGGTTTACTTTGCTGATGGTTTGCCTGTTTGTTGCTTTGCCAGTGGTCATTGGATGTTGCTTTGCCAGCGGTCATAAGCTTCCACAAAGGCAGGCAGACCTTTGTGGATGGGGGGAATTAGCGGTCCCTTAGGTAGTCAGCTGAAACAGTGTTGTGCCCAGATTAGTAATTTATTCTTTTCTTGTGAATTTCAAGTTAGTTTGTGGCTAAGCTTCTCCAAGTGTCTGATTAAGGTGGATGGGCCATGACACATGATTCTGCCAAAAGGAAGATACATAGAGCAGTATGGAATGGCATTCCTTAGAATGCAGTAGTTCCAGTTGTGATCTAGGAGTGATTATGATTAAACCTGTTTTCTGGGTCCAGCAGCAGGCATTCAGGTTGCATTTCTGTCAATTCAATTAGGTGCTTAAAATAGAACAGCTTGTTGAACTGTTGTTTTACTGAATTTTCACTGGTTTCAGATTTTAAGAGCATTATTAAAAAAAAAAACCAAAACAAATTAAATTGACAAATAGTGCCCTGCAATAAACCTGAATATTTTAAGCTTTTTAAAAAATGCGTACCTTGATTTTTCTCCCCATTTACCACTCTTTTCTATAATCTTTTACTTGAAAAAGGATTAAGGAATTGGAAGATCCTTGTCTTATCCTGTTATTTTTGAAAAGGAGAGCTTTTCTAAGAACAGTCTTTTAATCTGTTGTCATAACAGCTTCTTTGCCAAAAATGTAGAGTTACACTAATTTTCTTTTGTTGAAGCCATTGTGGTTTATTATTTCTGTGACAAAACTGCCCTGGAAGACACAAAGTATTGCTTCATATATTGTGATAATAGGATTCATCATGGAACCATCTGAGGTGGAGCTTCATATGACGTTACATGGAAGGAGCTGTAGAGATGCTCTCCTATCAAATGTAGCGCAGCAGAGTTTGCAGAGTGATGTTTTTTCTGTAGATATAGCAGTACTCATTCTGATAGTGCTTGTTCTAGAAAAATGCTACCTAATAAATTTCTTCATGGTTAATTAAAGTCACAGTTCAGGAGTCCATAAAAACAATTGAGAGGAAAGGTAGGATGGAAATCTTCATCATTAGAAGTTCCAGTTTACAGGCTGCTTAGTATTGCAGGCTGCAGGCTGTCTGCCTCATTTACAGCCTCCTGGCATTTGAATCTAAAACCTGTTTTAAAGGCAATGGAAGATACTTTTCTAAAAGAATCTCTGCTGATGTCTAATGACTTAATAAAGCAAGAATATTTAAGAATAGAGGAGCTCTGCAGTGTATTCCATTACAAATGCATTATTTCACTGTACAACCTCCTATGTTAAGCTTTGTGTCACCTGTAGCCTCATCACCAAATACAGACTCCTGGAAAATGTGTAATACAGAATGCCATATTGCAGCAGAGTGGCACTGTAATAAACTAGACTGGAAGTGATCTGTAACTTGGTGAGAATTAGTTAAGAGCTATTGGCCACAGGTCAGGGTTTTCCAGAGAGGACGCACTGGTATTCCAGAGCAGCTGTGTTGTAGGAGTTGACTGTGAGAAATGCTGGCAAGTTGTGTGTGCTGCTGTCTTACTTGCTGCTGATTTAGATTACCAGGACTGTGTCTATCACCGAAATCAACTTGAAAGCCTCAGATAAAGTTTGGGTAAATCTTTAGCTTCATAAGTCTTAGTGCAGTCCTCAGGAGGTTTCAGTGTTTATGTTGATGTCTTTCTCTAGAGATAGCTTCATGTTTAGAGTATGTACCTTTAATGATATTATATTTCAGAAACCTGGAAATCTGGATAGCCCCAGGTGTGTAATAATCACAGAAGATGAAGAAATGTGAAGTTTCATTTCGCTGTCACAGACTGGCAGACTCTCCTGCTGGCTTAGAGGAGAGGGAGATAAAGGAATGTTAGATAAGCAAGCACAAATTTTTACCTTTTCATGGAGCTGATAGCATGCATTCACTTATGCATCTTCCTTTCCTTGCCTTCAGGCTGCTGAAAGTCTCTGTATTTTGACTTCTCATTTTTCTGTTTTCTGAATCTTAATTTTGTTTAACTTCCCATGTGATGAAGCTAGAGCTGCTGGTGGCTGTGATGTGTGTTTTACCTAATTGGCAAGCAGGTGCTAAACCAAAAGTCTGGATAATTTCTTCTGTGACCAGCTGCTTTAGTCACGGTTGTAAAAGAGAGATAAAACTGAGTAGCTCGAAGTACCAAAAGTGAATCAGTTACCCAACTAGTTTAGATAATGTGTGTGTGCGGAAGATAAACAGAAATAGGCAGCCCATGTGGCTTTTTTCTTGTGCTTTATGGCAGTCACTTTTATTGTCTCTGTGCCATTAACAAACAATGCCTTAACTCTTCATGCATGACTATTACATGCGGTTTTTTAGTATTTTTTGTAGTAGAAGGGCTGTAACTTATAGACTAATGGCATTATGGGACAATGTCTTAGAGTGTAGAGAAATCGAGGTGCAAAAGGAGGAAGGTGGATTAGGTGACATCCTCTCAATAGGAAGTTTACTGATAAAAAGCAAAAAATGTCTGTTTTGAAAAGAGAATCACTGTAAAATTTAGGTTGCTTGTGAGTAATTTGCTGTGGGTGCATTTGTTACTTGGTTCTTCATCTTTCTGCTAGTGCAAGGTGTGTATTTTATGTGACTAAAGAATTCAGTTCTCAGATGAATTGACTTTGATATTAAACAAAACAAATGTTTTAGTGGTGCCAGAAATGATACTGATTTTCTTATTTTGGATGTTCTACAAGAGATGTTTCACAATATGAGAATTTGCTTTAGAAATGTGCGTTAATACTGATTTTTGTATAGAGGGTACTCAGAAGCTGTGAATGCAGGTTCAGCATTTGAAGTTGATGCTGCTGACCCTTGTTCAGGAGTCAGGATGAGAAAACGCTGGTATGTTGTACTTGGTTTGCATCGATGCTTGCTTTGAGCTTCTGAGGGAAATGTGATGCAGATGTGCTGGCTCCACCTGTACTCCATGGGGAGCAGTGTGTGAAGTTGCTGTTGGAGCTTTGGTGGTTCTGTCCATCCCCGCTGCCCCACCAGTGCTAGGAGATGGCTCACCTGGAGCAGTGTTGAACAACAGGAGTTGTTTCTTGAAGCTTTCTGCATGTTTGCATGTGATCTTACATTACCTCTTTATAGACGGTATCAGTATTCTGCTAGTTACAGTCTTAAGTTTATTGCTGCCAGTCAGAGGTCTTTCCTTACAGTTAATCAGCCTCCGAATCATTAGATACTTCTGACACTGTATCAGACTTTTGGAGGTACTTGAGATATGGAAGTGGAGAAGCTCAAGTTCCAGTTGCCTAATACAAAAATGCCTGTCTCCAACTTCAGGTTTCCCTAATTTCAGGTTCAGCTGTTAATATTTTGGCGCTGGTGACTGCATCTGTGTGTAATTGCTATTTCAGGCTGCCTAGTATTTGAATATAATTTGATACAGGAATTCCAGCACTGGTGCAAAAAACATAATGTTGAAAATTAGCTATTTGAGCTCATTCTTGTTTTTATTATTCTATCTTCTATTGTGAGTTTTGAAACCATTTGGGGTGAGGTTCCCAAAATAGTTCACTCTTTAGTGGAAACATCTACTTTGGGTTAGATGCTGTGGTATCGATCAGATGAATCTGACAAGGGAAGCACTAGAGAAAATGCCAGCTTCAAGTTCCTGTTTGCATGACTAACTCTGCAAATATAATCCCTGGGGCATCCCTGCTTCAGTGACACTGCAGAACGTGTCTGTCCTCAGTGTCAGTGAAATTGGCTTTTTCAAGAGAGGATGAGTAACAGCATGAAAAAGGAAAACTCAAGGGGCTGCATTTGCCAGCAGCTGCTACTGGAAGCTCTGCTTGGGAAATAGGTATGTTCCTCTTTCCTGGAGAGATCCTTGGCTGGCTGCCAGTAATGATTCCGCCTCTCCTGTCCCTCCCTTTAAAGCAAACAAGGAAGCTCCCAGTTAGTAGTGTTTGAAGATGAGGCTGTTTACCCGGGCTCTGCCCAGGTGCTGTAGCTGCTGGCACAGCCCCTCTGTGGGTTTCATGCACTGACTGAAGTGACTGAAAGAAGCAGCAAGTCAGTTTAATTAAGATGAGAAACAAAGCATGCATTTGCTATCCTTTTTTTTTTGCATATATCTATATTTTCTTTTAATGACTCCTGGTCTGTCCCTAAGCTGGAAGCTGGCTTTCAGTACATGTGAAATTTTATGGACACATTCTGTCCCTTTCCATCGTAGTTTATAAAGTATGTAAATATTAGGGTGGGGAAGACTTAAAATGTTAAAATGAAGATTTACGTTTAGAAAGCTCGCTAAATGTAATTTAGATAAAAAAGAAAAAGTTGCTGGTTGTTTTTTATATATGAAGAATGTTTCTCCTTTCCTGCCCCTCAAATTCTACTGCAACAGTATAAAAGGTAAAGGTTCACCTGTTTTTGTAAGAGGACAAAATAGAGCGCTGAGCATGGAGTCTGTTGGAGAATTTTAGAGAAATTGAGTAGCATTTATCAGTAGCTCTGGTGTTTCCCTAGAACATCCTCAGTTCATCCTCAGGACACTTGGATTCTGATCTCCTGCATCATCTTGATTGTGTGTTTTACAAATGGGGTTAAAAACCACCCAGATGTTCTGCTACTAGTTCAGGCTCTGCTTTGCTGTCTTCATGTTATCCTTGGTAAATCTTAAATGCGTGTTTCTGCTTTGATTCAGGATGTGGAAAAACTCTTCAGTCACTGCTAATCAGGGTGAAAACTCTTAGGTACCTTGTGACTCTTGAGGCCCTTTGTGCTTTTTTTATACTTATATCTGGAGCTGAGCATTGCAAGAAAGCTCCCTCTGTGTAAGATAATAGGATTACTTGTCTCTTCCAAACAGAACTGGTATTTGGGGAAAGACATCAGTTGTGAAGATTTAAATCAGATTATCAGACACTGTGAACCTGTGCTGTTTAAGTGGTAGGCACCTCCTTGTTATTAATGGGCCTCCAGGTGACTTTTGGAATGCATAATTAAGTTCAGTCCACTGCACTTACCTTCAAATAGATGATCTTTATGGAAACTGTAATAAGGTGAATAGTGGCCAGGAAAAGACTTCTGGAGTGGAGAAGGGGATGGTTTATTTCCCTGTATGTCCTCCCCTTCTAGTAGACTTCTCAAATTACAATAACTATCTTAATAAGGTGAGATGGTGGATATATGTGAAGAAAACTATATCTAGTTTCCTAGATGACTAGAAAAAGTCATCACGTGATCCAGCTGGAGCATGTTGTTAGTCACTATATGAACCTGTAAACTGCAACATTAAATTATGGCAAAGGTTGCATTAGTATTAATGGATTTTGCTCATTGTTTATTAATTTAGGACTCTGCATTAATTTAGGACTTTACGTTCCCTGTAAACTGTACTGAGGACAGAGTTAGTTTAACACAGAGGGCTCTAAATCTTTCCAAGAGACTTACCAATCTGGCAGCGATGTTTGCTTAACCAGTGAAGTAATTCCTTGATTCAAGCAGCCCATATTACATTTTCTTGCTATTGTGTGCTCAGAAGTATTTTGCTTTTTAGCCAAATTTATTTTTCTACACCAAACCTGTCATCTTTTCTGAAATTATCATCTTTAGTGGAGGAAGCCATCTGTTTATTGTTAAATACGCAACAGGTTTTGGGAAATCAAGTAATTGGCTTTGAATTTTCGGTATAGAAATGGCTATTAAAAAAAAGGGAACAGTCCTAAAGTTTAAAAAAATTAAATGTGCCCTAAATTTCTTGTCTTCAAGCAAACTGAAGTGACTTACCCTTTTCTGTTTGAACGTGAAGCACTAGGCAAGTCATAACATAGAAGTCTAAATGTGCCCTTGTGTTTACGCGGGTTTCCCCTGTCTCAGTACTACTTTTCTTGGTGAACTCTGAGGTCTAGTGTCTACCTTTGCTTTACTGAATCTGTAGCTAGTGAAGTTTGACTTCTTGGTGAGCAAGAGATACATTAAAATGTACTTTTTAAAAAGAAACTTACCTGTACTGTGCTTCAGACCTGAGCTATACAAGAATCACTCCAGTCAATCTGTGGGTTTTTTAAATAATTGCAAGTAGGAAATAGCTCCTGAGATCAGAGCTGTAGACTTTCAATTTGTGCTCTGCCGCTCGTCCTGTGAGTGGTGTGAGGGGATAGAGCTCTGCTGTAATGCAGGTGTGTGTTAGCTGAGGGCACAGGCACTGCCCTGGCCATTGCACATCAGCTGGAGGCCTCACTGGGCACACCTCAGCATTGGGAGGAGTTTAGGCAGCCGTGTGGAAGTTGTTCTGCCTAAAACCATCTGATCTGTGAAAGCGTAATTTGAAAGCCATGCAAATCCTGCAGTCAACAGTGAGAATGTTCCATTTTAGAATAAGCTTCAGGTTTTTCAGAGATCTTTGACATTTGTAATGGTTTAGTAATATCTTGCTGCAGTTTTACTCAGTTAATGTTAACTCTTTTTTCCAAATGCTTTATCTGCATTTACGTTTAACAGAGCGGGAAGTATTGCAAAATACAACATTCAGTTTCAAGGCCAGAATGGACAAACAAAACATTTAAACCATAATTACTTTTGAGACTAACTGAATGAGCTATGAAGTTACCTTTAGAAACAATTCTTTTGTTTTCTAAATTTGAGCCTTTGAAGCATATGTGAAAACTAGGCTGTGTTTGCACCATCCATTTAGCAGATGTCCAGAAACCTTTAAACATGACAGCTGAAAACTAGACAAGCATTCACAAACACATGATGCATACAAATCAGCTATGTGTGAACTGTATTTTCACAAAGAAATTAAATAAAATTCATTAATGCAAGAGCTTTATATACACTGTCCATTTGTTTTGCATTCAGTAGTAAACTAGCATGTATTTGAAGAACTGTTGGATTTTTCTAGGTCAACCACAGATTCCTACAGAATATTCGTTTTCATAGTCTTAGATGCCTTCTAAATGGAGTTATTGAATCATTATTGATATGTAGCCTATATTGTTATCTTATGTTGATTATATTGCTATTTAATATGTTAATATATGTAATTGTTTTATTTTAAAATTGCTTCCTTCCATTTCTGTGTCTCTTTGACTGTCATGGTCTTCATTTTTTGTCAGTCCTGCTCCTGAGCAGCTCCTGTAGGAATCTTTCGCTATAGAACAGTTTTGTCAGCACATGTAGACAGACTGCTGTTAGTTGCTGTTTGTGTTGTCCCTCAGATGTGTCTTGCCCTAAAGACTGTTTCCTGGCTTAGTATCCAAAGTTGCTTCCAAGACTAAGCCCACTTAATACTTGCTCGTTAGGAGAGGATTGCTTTAGAAATCATGACCGTGAAAACCAAGTCTGATTTAATGCAAAACTTGTAGTTAATGATGGTTGTTCCCACCTTTGGTTTTTCTCATTGCTTACGTATTATTGCATGTCAAGGTACTGGGGTATGAAAACATCTCAGCTGTACTTCTTCACTGCAGTAGAAATAACCTGAGTGTGTATAATTTCTTACATAAAAGGATATTTAGAGGAAGGGATTCTGCATTACAGCATGGGATGAATCCTGGATTTTGATGTCATGTTGTCTAATGGAGGTATAAACCAACTTAAAGAGCAGTCTTAGAGACTGAGCTGTACAGAGCAAATGTTTCTCCACTCTTTAAGTTGGCAGTATTCTGGCCTATTCTATTTCCATGTCCCTAGCAGGAAAATTATCTCTGGGGTTCCATTTCTTTGTCTGAACAGAAGAGACACCCCTGGAATGTATGATTCTTGTCAGTTTTTAGTGCAGCCTTTGAAGCTTTCTTGTTCATTGTCACTATCTCTAGTGATGGGAAAGTGCAGAAGAGGTTGTGAAATATTTTGTGCTCTTATTTCAAAGTGAGAGAGGCTTTCTTTCACAAGACCTGTTCCATTTCTGTTCCTCTGTATGCCTGGAATGCATGCATTCAGGTCACTGCCTAAGCGAAGTAACCTTGCGCATAATTATGCGTTGTTTTTAAAGTAATCTCTGATTTCAAAAGCACTGTCTTGGTCTCTGATGTGAAGGCGAGCAGGTGTCATAGCCAAGAAAATATTGTTTCATGGTGTTGCTGTGCAGAAGGTAAATATTCAAATGTCTTGGGGAAAGCACTTGGTTTTCCAATTAATTTCTAATTGTGGATACGTAAACTTACTGTGCTTAACTCAGGCACCCACGAGCTGAGCATGTTTTTAATTGCCTGCTGTTTCAGCTAAACTTCTTGGAGTCCTAGTGCAGATGAGCCTGGACTGATTTTTAAAAGTAAGCTTTGAGGTTGCCCAAGTGCAGCCAGAATGACACGGTGAGGACAGGCCTGATAAGGCTCTGTCCCATGAGCTCTGCACAGCCGAGAACCTCTATGGAGCCACGCTGGTGCCAGCTCTGCTCCCGGCACATTACGCTCATTGCACTTTGCAGTGTCCTCTTCAGAGTTAAAGCTCTATTACTCTGGGGGCTGCTTTAGAGCACTGACCAGGGGTGTTGTATGTGTAAAAAGCAGTAAATGGAAAGGGTCTGGAATGAGTATCAAGCCATCTCTCTGCCTTCTAAAGAAATCAGTTTATACACTCTGCAAAAACAAATTTGCCAGGTATATTCCTGTTGTTTATATAATTTTGCACTGCAAGTTTCTGTGTTTTTTTTTTTTTTTTTTTTTTTAAATCTGGCCATTTCTAAGGTTTTTAATGCACCTGTAGTAGGGCTTTTAAACTGAAAGCTGCATGAGCAAAGAATTAGCTTCTCCCTTTCCCACCGTTCCTTTCTATCCCAAACCTGTTTCTCCAGTATATTTAGAAAACATTTTAACATGTACTGTCCATACATTGTCCTATATCTTGATTAGTAAATTGGATGTTTTCTATATTAGAGACAAAATTTAGTGTTGAAATACAGCATTATGCTGTCTTCCAGATATCTTGAAGTCAGCAAGTTTATGAAGAACAGTCTTGTTCTTCATGCTAAAGGTACATGCCTTTCTTTAAGCGGAAGGAAATGGCAAATGTTTGCGTATTTGGGTATGAACAATGCTATACATGGTTTCTTTACTGTTCTAAATATGCTTGTTTTAAAGTTGGATGAAGACTTTTGTTCAAATTTTGTTCTTAGTATTATTCGCTTGTGGAGGAGGAGGTGTCAGTGGAACAATTTATAAATGTCCATACTTTTTAAGGTTAGCCATGATACTTTCATAGATAAGTGCTACTTGCATTTTCATGGAGCTACATGTTCAATGCATCCATATTTGTTTTTATAGCTGTATCAGGCTGCACAGAACTGATGAGTGGAAGTTGTTGACCACCTGAAGTCTCCTGAAAAACTGTTGAATTGTAGTTGCTCTTAGTGAATTCAGAATAAAACTTGCACACAGCCTTGCAGATCCACTAGAGGATTTCACTCTGGGTGTAGTATTACATTTAGTTCCTACATTTCTGTTGTGCTTCCTTGAGTAAATAGTACTTATGGCAATATGAAGAATTAGTAACAGGAATATCTTATAATTCAGTTTTGAAATATCCTTATCTTGACTGACTGCAGGCTGCCAGTAAAAGGTTGTCATGTGGTGAAATTTGCTTAGGCACAGTATTTTCAAGGAAAGGCACAATGGTTGATGTATGAGAGGAAATTGAAGTTTTCTATGGGATTCTTCCCCTGCTGACAGTTGACAGCATTCCAGCAAGTTGACAGTTAATGGGACAAATGTATTATTAGTTTCCTCATTAATAATAGAAATCTCAAGTCTGCATCCTCCATCTTTCCATATGAGTTTCTGCAAAATTGCTAAAAAATGGAACAAAATGTCAGATTTCGGGTGAATTTATCTGATATAGCTTAATCATGTTTTAATGAAGGACATGGCACACATACATTGTGTAAGAATCTTAAAAGCCTGACGGTTTCTGAATTTAGACTTGCTTTAGTATTTAAAGATAGGATTTTTGGTGTTGTGGATCTTTGAAGCTAGATTTCATAAGACTAGTCACCAGTAAATTAACGGATAGGAAAAAAATAAGTATTTGACCTTTTTCTGTGAGATGTGCTCATAGAGCTGGGCAGGACCAGGCATTTCTGAGGATGCTTTCATTGGGATGAAGAAAAGTGGAGCACACCTGGTCCTGAGCTGAGTGGGAGCAAAGCACTGAATGGAAGTAAGCTTGGATATAAAATGAGAGGCTGATACTCTCCATGGTTAATGGACAAAACTGTGTAGAAGTTATGAGACACTGAAGCAAGAGTGTGGAAGAGATGGATGTCAGGGCTGGTTCAGTCTGAGGAAGCTGTAATGGCCAGATGAAATGCCAGAGGGTTGGAGGCAGGGATGTGGCATATATGATTTCTGAGACCTCTTTGCTGATCTGAGTGCATTACATCCAAGTGGCTTATTTACATCCCATACTTGACACACAAAATGTGCAAGAAATGGCTTTTCTGAGAATTGGCTCCATGTCTTCTGAAGCGCTGAGTAAATCTGTTTTATGCTAGAAGAGCGTGCATTTAAAATGAAGAGAGAGACTGTACCTCTTGCTGTCACAATGCAGACTGATAATTTTTGATGAATGCCATGTAGGGCTGCAGAAAAAAGAATGATAATTTAATAGCAAGTGGTGATATTCCTCCTTCCTCACTTTGGGATACCTCTCCCTCCTTCCTCATATTGTTAGTAAAAATAAACAATGAGTTATTTTATATGCTGCTGAATACTAAAATACTATTATGAATTGTGAAATGGTTAGTAAATACAAGTTTTCCTGTACACATTGGCAGGCATATTTTACGGTTTTGAATGTGTAGCAAATTACGAAGCTTCAAGGCAATAAAATTTGCTTGGTTATAATACTGTGTATGTGTAAAATCTGTTAATGTAAAGGAATTATTTTCTCAGAGAACACTATCTCTCAAGATCCTTTTCTTAAACTATACTTGCTTTGTTTCACTCTTTGATCCTGTGAAGTTTACCAAAATGAAAGAAAACACAATTAAACACTTGACTATTCAAAATACTGACTTTTAATGGAAAGGTTTCAACATTCACTTGGAAACCTTGGGGGGAGGGCAGCAGTCCTTCCTGCATTTGTTTCTGAGGAATTATCCGAAGTGAAGTATTAAACTTGCATTATCTTGGTGCTGATACCAAATAAGAGCTCTGTCTACTAAGCTGTTCCAGCTAATCCTGCACTGTTTCAATGTCACTAGATCTTAATACAGTTTTAGTGGATAAACTCAAGAGACTGGGTTTTTTTCAGCTGAAGAGCAAATGTAAGATTACATGAATTAGTATCTTTGTTCTTTGTTTTCTGATTTTCAAAAATGTGTTTGGCTGATTTCATACTGCGCCCAACAAATTTTCTCTTTCCTAATTCATAGGGGGTTTTGTCATTACGCGTTGTTGGGCATTTTTATTCCGAAACTATGTGCAAGTACATCTGTGAACAGTGTTGGGAAAGTGGCAGAATCCAAAGACATAGTGGTAACATGGATAGGGAAGAAAGAGCTGGGGTTGGTGTCATATATTGCTAAGAAATTAGGCTTTTGGTCTCCCTCCAGTAAGCTGACCACCCCTTCCAGTACAGTTTGGATACAGATTTTTCCTTGTGTTAAGGAACAGTTACTATAGTCCAGTTATGCCTCCCCTGTTAGCTGAGGAAGGAAGCCTTTAACAAAATTGCCAATATACTGAGAGAAGCTGCTTTGGTATTTAGTTAACTCTTTATAACAGAGGCTTGTTTTTTTGACAGTATTTTGGAAAAGGGGTCTTTAAATTCACATTTCTTTTGAGATAAATGCCAATTAAGGTGGCACATTTTTAATTAGTAATATATCAACTGTCTCCTTAAAAATGTCTCCTTTAAAGAACTTCAGAGTGTTTTGATTGTACCTGTCTAGCTGTGAAATGAATGCAGGTCTGCTAGTTGAAAGTGGAATGCGTAGATTCTTAAGATAGTACTACTTGTACAACCTTTGTAATTATTTGTGGAGGCCATGTTTGCACTGTCTGTGTTTTCAAAGCTTGTTTGAAATTTAACTGATGTATACTGTTGTGGCATATGGAAGGTAAGAAGCTGTTTGGGACTGTTCAGTAATGTGGGAAAATGTTCCTTAAGTTAACAACAGAAGACAGCATGCTGAAGAAACAAAGACAATTCTTCTATTCAAATATTTGCACTACTAGGCATCTCTTACAGCTGTATTCAAAACCTGTGTAAAGACAAAGTTAAAAGTGCACAGTTAGCATCAAAGAAATGAGAAATATTACTGTAAAAGCCACAACGCAGTTTTATTTTTTCTCCTGTGGACATCTGCATTGAGGTGTTGCATTTCTGTTTTTTTAGTACAAGAGTACTTAAGTGCAGTATACATCCTTTTTTCTTACTTTTGTTCTCTGTGATTATTACTTTTCCTCGTGAAAGATGTCTGACAAGGCCAGTTTTCCTTCTCTGGCTTAGATTGACTGTATTTGTTTCCATATCGGTGTCAGGTATTCCTGGTGGTTGTGACCAAGAGTATTTTGGTGATCATGGTGTTTGGAAGACTTGTTCATGTTCTTTCACTCTTTTGTTTTTGGACTCATGCAACAATTGAGGTTGAATGGGGCCTCAGCATAGTGTCTGGCCCAAGCCCTTCTCTCTTGCTGCACGTGTGTATGAAGGGATGGTAGGACTCCTGGCGCTCTCTGAATGGTGTGGAGCTTCCTGCCTTTTGATCTTCTGTAATTTCCATCTAAGATTTTTGCTATCATCTGTTCACTTTTGGCTTTCTATTATTTTTAACGTTCTAGAATTTTACCTTAAGAACACTTCTAAAAATACAGCATTTCGAACACGTGCCATCTTATTCCCGCAGACATTAAAAATAACTTACCTGTGCAAATGGGTCTTGTTTGGGAAGTGTCTTATGTGTCTTAAAAGGAGTTTTGCGTTGTGTCAGATTACATATAGTTGTAAAATCTTAATTTTTCTAACTTTATTTCTTTGTAGGCCAGAAGCAAAGTTTGGATGAAGTGAACTAACCAGGTCGCCGTCATGAGCAGGAGCAAGCGTGACAACAACTTCTACAGCGTTGAAATTGGAGACTCAACTTTCACCGTATTGAAACGGTATCAGAATTTGAAACCAATAGGATCAGGAGCACAAGGGATAGTATGGTAAGGTTTCTTTAGAATTTAAATGTACCTTTAGGTTTCCTTAATGTAGTTTTTTGAGGTGTTGTATGTTACAGAGCAGCAGTGTGGAGAGCTACCTTTTACAGGCAAAACAGCAATGGTAACTGATGGCTCTTCTTCCTCAGCAAGGGCTGTTGCTGTTGTTTTTTGACCCGTGTCCTTTCCAGCTTCAGAACTGATGTCCTTCAGTTTGATGGCAAATTCAGCCAGCTGTGCTGAGTCCTGTAGATTAATGGGGGAAAAAGAAACTGGATAAAGAAACTAATCCAAATCCTAAGACACATGGCTTGCAGTGAAATAAAAGCCAGAAATACTCTATATAATATTTTCTGCTTGTAAATATTTGCACTTCTTGAAATGGTTTGTTAGGAGTCTATTTCACTTAGTTTCATAATCTGAGTAGTCCTTGATATACCAGTGAGTGAGCATTTGGTATGCTGACTGCCATATGCAAATGCCTGATTCAGTTCAGCAAAGTATGACTTGACTGTGTCATTCTTTGAATAAGAGCTCTGCTGTGTGGTATGAAAAGTGTCCAGTTGATTTAAATTGTTGACAGCTAGCTGCTTGTAGGCACTGTTTTCTGTGCAGTGGCATTGCCTCAAAGAGAAATGTTGGTTTAACCTTCCTGGAAGCTTTTCTGACTGAGAAGGATGTAGAAATCACAGGACCTTGCTGATTTTTCAATTTATTGTAACTCTTAAGATGTTAACCAGGTACATAAAAATACAAAAACATCAAGAAAGAGAAGGTTAGGGGAAAGCATGATCTCAAATCAGTAACCTCTTTACTACCTTGATCTTGTCCTGACCAGTGTAGAGAATATGTGTATGGGTGTTAATTCATGTTTGTGTTTCAGCAGGATTAGTAAAAGAGTGTAATAAGTGCAAATGGAAACTTGAAGAAAGAGCTTTAGGAAGAGTTGTTTTTTGAAATGGTAACTTCTGGCATTAAGATTACTGGTATTAACTAGCTGCAACAAAAAAACTGATGTGAATTTTGTTTGCATGTGTGTTAATATACTGAGGATGTAGACAGTTGCTTGGCTAGTTTGTTTAGTTGCTATAGAAATGCCGATGAAAGCTTTAGATGTTATTACTGCCCTTCTGATGGCCAGTCATATGTTACTACTGCCTGTTTTCCAAATTTACAGTTCTTCATAGAGCTGAGATCCAAAAACTGACCATGTAATTACTCTACTGCCATTCTGTAATTGCTGCTAGTGGTAATTGAAACCTTTTTAGTTTAATCTCCGTGCTTACCCTGATAAGGACTGTGGTTAAATCTTGCCATGTATCTCCATACAGTGCAATTCTTGTGATTTGTTATCAGTGGTGATGGTTTGTATTTGTGTTGGTTTGGGGTTTTTTGTTGGGTTTTTTTTTGTTTGTTTGGTTTTTTTTATTTTTTTGTTTTGGTTTAGTTTTGTTTGGTGTGAGATTTTTTTTTTTGTTTCGATTTGGGGTTTTTTTTGTTTTGTTTTATTTTTGTTTGGTGTGAAATTTTTTTTGTTTCAATTTGGGGTTTTTTTTGTTTTGTTTTTGTGGGGGTTTTTTGTTTGGGTTTTTTTTTTGTGTGTGAGGGGTGTTTTTTTGGTCCGTTTTTGTAACTGGTAAAGCTTGATTTGGAGGAATACTAAGTAGATGGCCTAATACTGAAACAGGCTCTAGGCTGCTGTTATGCACAGGGAATGCAAAAGTTTGAGTACTAGCACAGGAGACCCATGTTGGCAGTCTTTCCTAAAATAATCCTTATCTTTGGAGCAGATGAGGGAATTCCAGATATGGTGGAAAAGGTACATCAAAGAAAGTTACCAGTATATGTTGTTCCCATTTTTTTTTCAGTAGTGTCTAGAGGTTTTGTTGATGATAAATTACAAATCATTCACACCTGCATAGTACATAGACAATCCACTTTTTAAAGCAGTTAGTTGGATTTAATAGATGCTACTGGTAAACTATGTTTACTGGTAGATATACTTCATTAGATTTGAGTGCCATACTTGAGAAAAGACAAGAAAATAATATTTTCCCTGCTGAGACTTTTTTAGTAACTGCTAAATATTTCCTTAGTCTGCATGGCAGTCAGCTGTTGTATTAGCTCGTAGAGGAAAAACAAGCCATGCGTTCCTGTCATGGAGATGTGATATGTAAGGGAGTTGTCTCCCATAGCAGTCTTCGTCAGTTAAGCAGCCTGTGTCACTGAATCATATGACAATCTTGGCATTAGTCTGCAAACAAAGTGTTATTTTTTTTTCCACCAAGTTAAAGCCAGTGACATCTAGAGGTTAAAGCTTTCTTAACACTTTTTTTGTCTTGACTTTGATGCTGTCATTGTCATCAGGATATTAAGCAGCTGCATAAGTGAAAGCATGGGACCTTTTAGTAACCTACTTTTCCTGCCTTCTCACTTCCATTTAATATGAAGATTTTATGTAAAATTGATGTGCTTTTTATGTTTGAAGTGTTTTGGATCTTTTTTAGATGGCCTGTTCTTGAGTGCCAATGAGTGGCAAGAACTCAGTATCTTTGGAAGCAGAAATGCTGCATTATATTGTAGAGATTGTCATGTGTTAATGCTCTGAGCTGGGAAATATATTTAAATTTTGAGTCACTCGGCATACAAGAGCACTTTGTTATATCACATTCCTAAAGCTGGATGACACTGGAAATTGGGGGTTTCTGCAGACATGATACAAATTATCTGAAAAAATTTGCAACTTCCACGGCTTAAAGGACCTTGACACTGGAGATGTAATACTGTTATTTTTGATTGCAGTGCAGCTTACGATGCCATCCTGGAGCGGAATGTTGCAATCAAGAAGTTAAGCCGACCGTTTCAGAACCAAACCCACGCCAAAAGAGCCTACAGAGAGCTTGTTCTTATGAAGTGCGTTAATCACAAAAATGTGAGTGCAGTGTCCTGCTTCAGATGTTAAATAATTAACTGGAAGGCTGTCCTTTGTGAAAGTCTGGATGGTGGCTTCAGAGAGGTTTTCATTGCATGGTTGTATCTCCAGGATAAGTACAGAAGGGTCTTGCAGAAGAGCTATTAATGACTAGTTTTATACCTGTCCAGTCTTTAAATACCCCTTTCAAACTCAGCAAGGGAGTCAGTGTTACATTGCTAAAATTTACAAGCAGCTGTCAAATGGCTGGTGAGTGCATCCTTCTTCTAGACACACAGGAGAAAAAGGAAAAAGGCTGTGATACCTTTCTTTTCCTGGTGCATGAATGAGTTTAGAATCTTGTGTTGTGACAGCAGTAACTCTCTGGTGTTTATGAAGCTGTGCAGTAGACAAGATCACAGAAATGGGGAGAGAATAAGTGATAAATTTTTTGGAGTTGAACTGCAGAAGGCTGATGTTGGCTGTTTTCTTCCTTCAGAGTCAGATATGTGCAGTATTCCTTACCTTCTCTTTTAATCCACCATCAGGAAGATTAAAGTTCTCCTGGCTGCTAGGGAGGAGAGTGTCATAGAAAACTTTCTCTCTTTTAGCTTTTTGGGAAAATTTTGTATTTTTTCTGAGACAGGGACGGTTTATATGTGGATTCTCTGAAGGATGTTCCACGTTATAGCATAATTTGTGTGATGATAAACTATTACAAGCCTGCCTGATTCTTGATGGCTAGTAGCTTGGTCTCTTTCTACACATCACATCCATTCTTAATGGAAAATGTCCTGAAGCGTGTTAGAACCTGTTTTTCTATTTGGGTGAAGTTGTTTCTTCACTTCTGTCAATGGCAAAAGGGTGTCTTTCAGGGAGTCTTTGTCAGGTTTTAATTTCATTATTCTTCATATACGATAAAAATCTTACCAGGACTTCAAACTGAAAGTAGGAGGAAGGGGAAGAGTGACTAAGCTCCTTAGGTTTTAAGATTTGAATATCATCTTGTTCACACACACACAGTGTCTTTAGATTATGTGATTTGTGGAGGAAAAATACTCCTTCCAAAATCATTTGTATCTGTTTACATCATGTTAGGCCTGGTTGAGCTACTGAGCATCTTGAGCTTCAGTGTGTACCAGGAGGTTCATATCAGAATAATAGTTACGAGTTTTGAAATGTTGACTCTGCAACTTTGCTCTTGCTGTGGTACAGTTACACTTCCTCTCCCCCTCCCTGCAGATAATCGGCCTACTGAATGTGTTCACACCACAGAAATCCCTGGAAGAATTTCAAGATGTGTAAGTCAGATTTGAGTTAAAGCTGAGACTTTATTTTTAAAGTATTCATACCAAAAGATGAGCAAGAGAAAGAATCCAGTAAAATGGCAGTATTATCTGATTATTATTCTTTTCTGTCTTCATAAGCTACATAGTGATGGAGCTCATGGATGCAAATCTCTGCCAAGTGATTCAGATGGAGCTAGACCATGAACGAATGTCCTATCTTCTTTATCAAATGCTGTGTGGTATCAAACATCTTCATTCAGCTGGGATTATTCATAGGGTAAGTGAACTAAACTGTATAATTTGCATTACACCTGGTTTTACCTTGAGTATTTAAAAGACAAAAAAGGTTAGAAATAGGAGCATGAAGGGTGTTTCATAGCCTGTCCCATAGGCAGGGAGAGGAAGCTGAAAGGAAAGCACCAGAGCTTTTTCCAGGGTAATTCTGGAATGAGGCTTTTGAATGTTTAAATGGTTTGATAATGATCTGCACGGTGCAAACTGAAGATTTTTGCAGTGAGTTGCATTACCTCCTCTAATTCTAAATAATGTTCTACTTTAGTAGTCACGGCAGGAAAGGATATCTGGAAGCGTGTCTGCCTTTATTGTTTTGGTAACCAAACCTGAAATCCCATCTTTTGAAAGAACTGCCCATTTTATTTCTGCTCCTTCATTAGCAGAGTAATGAATAACTACCTGAAATCTTCAGATAAGCAGATGATGATAAAGACTTGTAAGTGGAACTTGGATAACACCTGTGTGTCACGAATTCGCTCAGATGGTTAACAGGCAAAACTGACTACTGCTTTTTAAATGGCGTTTGTGTGTTGCAATCCAGTCAACAAATTTTGAATTGAAGGTTGCCTGTTCAGGTCGAGCATCTCATATGTAAGGGTATGTGGATTAAAGATTGCTTGAGACTGTCTGGTTATAACTTTTCAAATATAATCTTGTCAGTTTGGGAAATGGTAAGCTTGTATTTTTATAGTACTACATTTCTAATTGTAATGTTTTTAAAGAGTTTGAGATGTTTTCATTTCTAAAGTGATGGAGAAGATTTAATTAACCTTAGTGATGTGGGATGGTTTCAGTCATTACCGCACAGTCTTCCTCATGATGTGCACAGGAAAGCAAATCACAAATGGCAGTTCTGTGCACTGCCACAGGAATTGCTGTGTTAGGATGCTTGTCCAGGTCAGTGGTCCACCACAGTGTGACTGGGGTGTTGAATGGTGTGCAAGCTGGATTTGGCAGTCTGACACTCCTGTTCGGTGTGCTGTCTTTTCCCCAAGGAAACAGGAGCAATTTTATGAACAGAAAATACAGCTTGAGTGGGCAAATGCTGCTTCCTTTAGCTCAGCTAGTTCTAGTACTCATCAGCTGCTTCTTTCCGGTGAGGAGCTCAGGGAGTGAAGGTGAAACCTTTTTTCTTGCATGCAATTCCCCTGAACTGCTGTATTGGAAGAGATGGGCAAGGATAAGTAGGGAGAAGCATTGCTTGCAGCCAGGCATTGTACCTGATGCTGCTTGGTCTGCTTGTGGGCATTTGAGACAGGTCAGGTGGGTTTCTTGCATTGGCCTGGGAATCCTTGGCAAAACTAAATTGTTTAACTTACTGTTGTGGTACTGTATTGCCTATGACTGAGATTATGCAGCCCTTGGTGTTCTAATGTATGTGCCTGTGAGTCTGAAATAATGGGTTGCATGTAGTTTCACATTTCCTGGTCCCTTCACTAGTTATGTATGCAAATTTAATGCTGTGGGTTTTCCTAGGTCTTTTTTAGTTTTGGAAAATGGTATATTGTTTGGACATGCTAGAGTAGGTAAGGTGAGAATGTCTCTGGATCTTAGCACAAGCTTAAGGGAGCTTCTAAAACTGTGCTTGCCTCTGGATGGTTTGTATTCCTCTGAAGTGGGCATTGATCCTGTAGAAGTCATGGATAAATTTAAACATCTTTACATTTACAGAAAAGAAAGTAGCTACTTAGGTAGTTGGGCAAGAGTAAAGAAAGCTTTGAGGATAGAATTCCTGCCTCTGTAAATATGGGTTAAGTATTTGAAATGTTTCATATCATACAGGGATAAACTATCTTAAAGAGACTAAATACAATTGCTATGTAAGTAGCACCATATGTATGCATGAATGCTTTTAAAGGACATGCTCAGATGCTTTTGAAGGACATTTCACTTGCATGTCTCCCTGGTAGATTTTCAGCTGACAGCTTCTTCTTGGACTTTGTTAGAAGATTGAGTGTATTCAGGCACAGCGTTACTGGCTGCATGCATTCTGCCTTTTTACTTCAAGGTGTAAAGTATCAAAGTTTTGTTTCTCTGTGGAACATGCTGAACAAAACCTTGGAAGACCAGGAAGATATCCTGCAGAGGGACATGTGTCACACAGACCGTGTGGCTGCAGTGGTAACTCTTTGTAGCATTCTTCTGGGCTCCCAGCACCAGTCCTTAATGTCCAAAGCTATTTACTTTATTGAAACTTCTTAAACATAGCCTGCACTACTGTGGCTGTCCAAGGAGCATTCTGGCTATGAATCTCGTGTTCTACTTTAGTGATCTCTAAAGCTTTAAGCTTTTTTTTGGTATTGGTAGTTTGACATGTTTTTTAACTGGGTTCTTCAGCTTCTAACATAGCTGTCGTAATCTCAGCATTTTAGTAGCTTTTTCAAAGCTTGTTGAACGACTGAAATCAAAAAAATCTGTATATGTGCCTTACAGCACTGGATACTACTTGCCATAGAAGTAAGTGAGATTTTTCATAGCAAGTTAGAGGCATGGAACAAAGCAGAGATGAAACTTCACCTGGAAGTTGTAGGGGCAAACTTGATTGCCGCATCAATGGGTAAAGATTTGACTATAACTTTGCACTGACTTTAACAGATGTTGGCAAATCAACATTACTGGGTTCCAAACATTTTGCAGAGGTGCAGTTTCCAGCCAGTGTAGAAGTACATGTTCATTTATATTTCATAATCTGAGGATGAATGATCAGCATTGCGGAGTTTTGCCTCACTGCCTTTCTGAGGGACACAGAGTGTCTCATTAGTCTTGCTTGGAGGCTCTGAAACATTGAATTCTGCCCGATTTTGAGTACTTAACAAAGGGGCCTAATTATGGAACCTTCACAAAACTTCTGTTAGAAAGAGAAAAGCCCATAGAAGCAATGAATTACCCTCCAGAGATGTCCTTATCTCCTTGTCCGGCTAATGGGGAGATGGCCATGAAGAATCTGTTTTTTAAGCACTGACATTTTACATTTTCAAGGTTCAGTGAGAGATTTTCTGCAATAGGTTCTGGGTATATTTATCCATCCTAATTAATTTGATCACTCTGAAAGGAGCTTTTGAGTTTCGGTTTATTTAACAGAAGATGTATATAAGAGATGCAGGTTTTGCATCTCTGCATAAATTTGAATGTAGTGTAAGTCAATTCATCATTTTGATCCTAGGCTTCATGACAACTGCATGGTGTTCAGAAATAAGGATGGACAGCATTTGGTAAGCAAAGATAAGATCTCTTAACGTTTGAGTGTTAATCCTGCAGTTTTGGGGAGGATGAATGTAGTTAATACCATGAGCATGCGCCTGGCGTTCTGCAGTGAACATCCTGAAAATAATAGAAGTGTGCAGAAATAAAGCTGATAATAAAAACGACTGTAGCAGAATCTGAAACATGCATATTAAGTGGCCAGAAGGCCTAGTAGAACTTGAATTAGTTTATGGTATTTGAGAATGTTTTAAGCTAAAATTGTCTGCAGTGTCTTTGTGTGGGCATACATGTGTGAATATGTATGTATGCAAGACTTTGTCATTAAAATTCTGTTGTTCTGGAACTTTTTGTTGTTTCCTCTCTAATGCGGTTTTCTTAGCATTGTGAGGAGATTGCTGAAAGCCATCCAGGTACAAATGAAAACTACATAAATCTTGCAGATATCCACCTTTAAGTCTTTAAGAAACAGTGACAGATGGGGCTACTTATCAAATGCTTGCAGCTCAAGTGCTGGAGTCCTCTGTCAAATCTCAGATTTTTCTCTCAATCTCAGTAGAGTGTAGGCAGGAAGTATCTAAGTATTATCTGTGTTAGCCTGTGTGCTGTGAATGATTTTATGATTGCAGAGTTATTCTGAAGTTACACTGTAATATTTACTCTGTGACATTCAGGTGTGTGTAAGATCCTGCTGAGGGGATGACAGAGTCTGTGTAGTTTTTATGTAAATAAATGTTGCAAAACCACTGTTGTCAATAGGGTTCAAGTGTAGAGAATAGTTTCAATGTTGCTGACTAAAATGATCTGAAGCTGTATCAGCATTTTCCACTCCAGTTTAATGATTGTGTTAATTTTTGGCAGTTTTTCAATGGTGCATTTTTGGGTTTGGTTGCCAAACTTAGTAAAAACCCAAGTCCTAAATAGGAAACTACAACCATGTGGGCATGGACATTTCCTTTCTGTTCAGAGAAATATATTGGTTCAAAAGAGGTAATGTAACCTCAACTAGCAAATAAACCTTTTACGTTTATATTATAATTCTAATAATTCTTGTATTAAGGTGATTATTGAATCAAATGATTGTCATGTTGCTCGTGTTCTGCATTGAAGTAATAATTCTTGTTCCAGTGAGCAGTTTCTAGAACTTTCCTCAGAGCTAACACTTCTTACTAACCTCGATTTATTTCAGACATTGCTAACATATTTTGTAATGCTGGTTGTATTTTCCTTCTTTAATTGCTATATAAATCTACAAGCACAATAAAGGAATTAATTCTGTAATCTGCTGAATGCACATAAATTAATGCAAGGGGAAGAAAGCTGCAGTTATAGCAATAATCTGGTTGTGTGTGTGGGATTTTATGTTAGCAATATTATCTTTTTAAAATGTGAACCACAGAGTACTTTGTGCTTGTCTTAGCAGTCATATATGATGTTTCTTTTTAAAGGATTTAAAGCCCAGTAATATAGTAGTAAAGTCAGACTGCACTTTGAAGATTCTTGACTTTGGACTGGCCAGAACTGCAGGAACTAGTTTTATGATGACGCCTTATGTAGTGACTCGTTACTACAGAGCACCAGAGGTCATCCTAGGGATGGGATACAAAGAAAACGGTCAGCAAAGTCTTTCTTTGGCATAGCTTTATCTTTTTTGTTTGGCACACCACATTTTACATGTTAATGTTTTTTTCAAGCTGTAGAAATTTTACAAATTAGTCTGTGACTAAAATGCAGATTCTGGATACACCAATTTGTTTATTCAGTTCAACCCATTAGAAAATGTTTGCATTTAATAGGAGAAGAAATTGAGGGCCTTGTTTGTTTAAAAATTTAAATAACTTCCTTGGTAGATTACATGGCATCCAGGAAGAACTGGAAATATATTTTCTTAATACGTGCTATGTACTTTGATATACCTTCATCTGACTTTATTCCTGGTGAAGATGTAAATTGTAATTCATCGGTAGATGGGTGTACTAAATTCAGTGCTAGATAACTATACTGGGTATGGCCTTTCAGGAGGTAGGGAGCATAAAGTCTACTGAGGAACAAACAAGCTAAGACTACCTACTGTGGAATTGCTTTTTGTTAAAACCAGCCTCCTTTAATCCTTTTTCACTAAGTTCTTAAAGTTGCTGAAGAAAAACTCAATAATGTACTTAAGACAAGCATACAGAATACTGTCATCATGCAGCATGGATTCTTGGAGGTCCATGACAAATTCCAAGGGAATTTTATTTTGTCCCTCTGCTTGCATACACTTCCTCCTCACCATACTTGCTCTGTGACCAGTCTGCCTCTCAGTATCTTCTACAGAAAAATGAAAAAAGATCTGTCATTGGAGGGAAACACACCATCAAGTACATTGCACCTTCTCAAGGAAACAGCTAGGATTGTAGTACCCATTAGCAACCAAAGTGACGTGTCATTCCTGAAACTCCATTGGAGCAGCCTGATTCTGCTCCGTTTCACTGCCGTGCTGTCCCTGTGGTCAGGCAGCTCCCTTGTTCCACTTGTGGATACCTCAGGCTGGCAGAGCCCACAGGTCACCATGTGTGTTTCAGACCCTCTGCTGGCCAGGCCTCCAGGCAGGCCCAGAGCTGTCTCCTGGGGAGGTGAGGTGTGGCTCCTCACCTTCCTGACACAACTGGGGCTTGCTCTGCCTTTCAGCATTCCTGACACAGTCTGCACTCCTGCCTGGCAACTGCATGCCATTGCAGCAAGTGACTTCAGGCCCCGTGAATGGTGCTAGCAGTGAAAGAAGCCAGCTAAAAGGAATGAGACTGGATCTTTATTGCAAGACTGTGGTTTTTATTTGTTTGGATTGTTAATGTGCATGAGAGGACCTAGGTNGAAAGAAGCCAGCTCAAAGGAATGAGACTGGATCTTTATTGCAAGACTGGTTTTTATTTGTTTGGATTGTTAATGTGCATGAGAGGACCTGCGTTTCTTCAAATGGCCTCCATGGTTGGCTGTTTTTCCTGTAATTTAGGAGTCACAGGTTGAGTAGAGCAAATCAGTTATTTGTTTTAATTCCTAAAGTTTTCTAGATTTGCAAATTCAAGTTTGTCTTTTTTTTTCTCCCCAGACTTTATATTGGCTATTTAAGGGACTTTAAATACAAGTACCTAAAGCTGTGGGATGGAGTCATGCAGCTGCCTTACAGAAGGAATTGATAAAATGAAAGTCACAAGTTTTCTGACTCAGCTTGCCCATTTTAAATTTTTTTCTTAGATAATAAGTAATTTTGAGTTGCGAAAGTGTGAAACATTCTTTCCACTACTGGAGTTTTCCACTTCTGGAGATAGATTGTGTTGTAGAGTATCCTGTCAAGCTTGTGATGGTCCTGTTCCTTAAGGAAGTGTGGGTTGTGTTGTGCATCATAAATCATAATTTACTTTCATTTGAAAAACTGTCACATCTTCTCAAAGCCAAATACATGGTCATTGAAATGAGAATGGCACTTCTGGAGAATGTAAATATATGGAGTGAGCCCAAAGACAATTGTATTTCCATCAGAAATACACTGTTCTCATTAGAAGGCAATTTATGTGAGCTGTTACTCTTCTCAGTCGAGGAGTTTGTGGAGCTCCCATGACAGGGAGATGGGTATCAAGGATGCACTTACAGTAAGAACCATGAGCTGTCCAGGAGCCCCACCTGTTAGTATTGGTGCCTATTATAGCCCCTTAAACCCATAGTTAAATTAACTGTGAATTTATTTAATGTGGAGTTAAATATTGAGAATTGACAGTTAAGTAATGGTTACAGGGTTGTCTGGCAGTTTCCTGCAGTTTGTGCCCTGCTGAACTTGTGGGAGGATTGCAATGTATGTTTTGATGACTGAGATATGTACTGCAGAGTTAACATTCTTTTGGTACTATACTAAACACATACAAAATCTTCAATTGTTTTAAAACTAGCAAGGATCCCTAACAAATACATAGAGTTAACTTTTATGTAGGGTTTGTTACTGAAGGATGTTTGGGTGTGTCACATTAAGAAACCAACTGAAGGACACCAGAACTGGTTATGCACATGCACCTTAACAGATTTATGCACTGTTCTGTGCATGATTATCGAGAATGAAACACTGAAAAACAAGGAAAGCCTTACAGACTCTGAAACAACTACTTTTAAGTTTCCTAGTAGGTACACTGGGTTTAAACTTTGTTTTCATGTGGTATTTTTTTCTCTTAGATTTATAAAAGTCACTAAGTTCCAACGGGGTTGTTAAGAATAAAATGGATTCCTTATGACAGCGATAGATTTGTTTAAGTATTTTTCAAATCTGTAGTGAGATTTTACTCAGTCTTCCATAGAAGTAGTCACAGGAGCATTAGTTCAGCTTCCTAAAAAAGTTAAAGACCTGTAATTAGACAGGTTTTGTTTGATTTAATGAAAGCAGCAAATCAAAACACCCCAAAAACATCTCAAGTTTGGTTTCGTAGGGAGATGAGAAGAATGGTAACTTTATCATGTTGGGCACAAACTAATTACTACAGATTAGGGTATATTTTGGGTGTGATGGCAGCAGGTTGTTTAGCAGATCAAAAAGTCAACATTCAAAATTTTATTTAAAACTTGGCTTCTTTGGGTCTCTAAGCCAACTAATATGTACTTAAGTAATTGAAAAAAGTTTTTAAAGGAAAAAGAGCACTAAACAAAGTGTTGACAGTATTTTTTAAATGAACAAGGCCCTTAATTTTGACCTATTAATATGCACAACTATGATCTCCTATCATATTATTTAGATACTATTTTAGAGGAACTTATAAATAAAAAAGGAATATTGAAAAATAAAAGCTGTATTGTTTGCTTGACATTGTTGAGCTCCTTCAGAACTATACTATGCTATTGTGTTCAGTTAAATCTCCTTCTTATGTGCTTAATTGAAATTCCAATGTCATATTTGACATAAAAGTATTCATAATAATAAGATGTCTTTATTATGACTTCAAGAAAACTTTTGCATACAGAATTAACAATACCTGTGAAAGCAACTGCAAAAGAAATTGGCTTACCTGTACAAAGTAAACTTGTGCATCTTTAAGTATGTCTTCTGAGTGATTTATTTTAAGGTAATGTAGAAAATGCATATCTCATTTTAAAAAAATTGCTTTTGAGTTTTCTTTTGTATAATATGTTATTTCAGCATAACTGGAGAAGTATTTTAAAACAAATGATTTTAACTGAAAGTAGGAGCATACTAACATTGTCATTAACTGATCCTCTAAAATTCTAAGTGATCTTTTACTGATTCTGTTTGCTTTTTATTTAAAGCGAGAGAGAGATGCATGGTAATCTGACTTCTAGGAAATACTTGATACTAAATTTTAATTCCTGTGTAATACCTAATTAATTCTTTTAGAAAGTGTGAACTGTTTCAATAGGCAATATTTTTACAGGCCAGTTTACTTTGTTACTTTTAGAGTTATTCCAACAACTGCAATGGAGTTACTTTCAAGAAATCGATCTGTTTTTTGGTGCTTGCATCTAGTCTCTTGGCAGAGGCAGCTTTGAAGCCTCCAGTCTTGGAGAAGGGCTTTATTTTGCTTGATTCGTGTCTCTCTCTCTCTGCTCAAGCTCTTGCTCTAGCACTATATTAAACAAAAGGATGTTTTTCTGCCTTGTATTTGAGACAGTTAAAAGCTAATCCTTACACATGGTGTATGTTAAACAGTTTTCATTGATTATTACAAAGACTTGCTTTTCTTCCTGTGCTGTCTCTGCAGTTTATAGGATGCAGTCATGTTATGCTTCTTTTAATTTTAAATGACCGTTTGCTTTGCTTTTCCTTCTTTTTGTGCTACAAACATAGTGGATTTATGGTCTGTGGGGTGCATTATGGGCGAAATGGTTTGCCACAAAATCCTCTTTCCAGGAAGGGACTGTATCCTTGTGCTGCTGCAGCAGGTTGAATTAGTTAGGAAGTGATTAACCTTTTTATTGATGTTGTGTCATGAAGATGCATATTGTACAATTTTTTTTTTATTAAATGAACATGGATTTTTCTTGCGATACACTTAAAAAAAATCATTTATATTCAGGCTGCACCTAGCAGTAGGACATAGTCTCTGCTGGTCCTGTAGTTAGCATACATTCACTTTCACTCATTTTCATCGCACATGCTTTTTATAGTCACTTCATGTGTATGTGTGTGTCTAGATATTTTTATTTATTTTATTTTAATAACTATCTTTTATGTTAATATCATTGCATTTTGTTTTCAGTTGACATTTGGTCAGTTGGGTGCATCATGGGAGAAATGATCAAAGGTGGTGTTTTATTTCCTGGTACAGATCGTATCCTTACCCTTGGCCTAGGATGTAGTTGTAAAAGGTCAAAAGATACTGCAGCGATACAGTTCCAGATTAAGGTGGTTCTAATTTTTAAAATACTGGTTTTAAGCTGCCTTTTCAAATTGCAATTTGCAAGGTCATTATATACCACTTGGGCAAACAGTCTTACTTTTTTCTTTTTCCTTTTTTTCCCCTCTTTTTTTTCTTTTTCCAGTTTAATATAGTCCCTATCCATTACTTTTGAATGTTGTCACACTAAAGACAGACTTTTTTTGTTTGGGTGGTGTTTTACTGGTTCACATGCATTGGGCTTTACTTTGGAGGTCACTTTTATGTAGTAATTTACTGATCTTGTTTAGTACCTGAGCATGTTAGCAGTTATTATTCTTTGCATTTTATAGAAAATGTTTACAAAAATTCCTAACCATCTTCATTAGTTACACTCTGGAGATTTATTTTTTGTGTGCAGAAATGATCCTGCAATCAGCTTTCAGAAGTATCTGGCATTTCTGTCTTTCTGCTCCATGAATGGTTTGGTGGTGTCTATATGGGTTGTCTTGTAAACAGTATTTCAGACAAAGGGTCTGCTCCAAACAAATAGAATTGAAACCTCTGTATCATTGCTAAAATTAGTGAAAATAGTTGGACTTTGATATCCTATTTGTTTTACTATTACTTACAGACTGTTCTTTTAAATGCCATCAGAAATGTTTCCTGCTTTTGCTGCAGGTTACTGTTCAAAAATTGATATAGTACCAATTAGGGGTGAAAATGGGGTGGAGATTTTCAGCCATGGTAAGGAAATCCAGAGCATCCTTACTTCCACACAGCTCTGTCATTGCATGAGCTGCACCATGCTTTGCTTTATGCGTCTTGTTTGCTGGCGTGGCTTTTCAGTTTAGACTCAGTGCCATACAATACTACTTTTTGTCAAGGCCTAAAGCTCAGCAGAGCTTGAGAATCCTTATATAGAGATCTGTTGTTAATTTTTAAAAATACAAGAGAGGGCCTGCTTCAACCCACTGGAGATTTAGGTAGCCTGGTATCCAGTCTTTGGCAGCCAAAAAGAAGTTGGGGAGAATGTGAATAAGTGTATATAAAATTTTATCTGAGCTCTCCCCCAGTATTTAACCATCTGCAACTAGGAATTCCTGAGGCAAACTTTACCTTTTTTGTTCAGTAACATATATTAAATTCTTCTGCCATGAAGTGGTCAATCTCCCCTTTACTGTGGGTAAAATTCTCAGTTATGATGTTCCTTGTACATCCTTGAAACTCTGTTACTTCATTCAAGTCCCTGACGGTATTGTCACTGCGCTGTGTGGGCCCAGCCTTGGCCCTCTGTGTGCCCACTGGTGCTCGGTGTTGCACGTCCCTGGTGAGAGGTTGCCCAGGACTGGGCTGAGGTACCAAGATAAGAATGAAGGACAAAGCACCCGCTTGGGGTTGTTCTCGGAGTGCCTTGGTGATGTGTAGTAGCTTGACCACTGTGAATGTGTGTTCAGATCAGGGAGTGAGTCCCCCAGAATCCAAACAAGGCCTTAAGTTAAATTTGTTGTATTTAAATATTTTGTGAGTCTTCTAATATTCTGTTTCTCAGAATTATATCCTTTTCTAGTCAGTAATGATTTTGAGTGAAATACATGTTGCCTTGACTACGCTATCATAGTCTTGCTTTGTTTCACCATTTAAGAAAGTAGTCCTAAGTCATGATGATGAACTTGATATTTTATTATAATTTCCTGTGTTTTCTCTGTTGCTTATTTCATGTGGTTTTAACATAACTTTCTAGCTGAAAACTAGACACAGTGTTTTTCTTAGCTGCATAACTTTAGATATTGATCAATGGAATAAAGTTATAGAGCAGCTAGGAACGCCATGCCCCGAATTTATGAAGAAATTACAGCCTACAGTCCGAACTTACGTGGAGAACAGACCTAAATATGCTGGATATAGTTTTGAAAAACTCTTTCCAGATGTCCTTTTCCCTGCTGACTCTGAACACAATAAACTTAAAGGTAAGGTCTGTCTTCTGTGTGTTGTATATTTTAAAAGTTTTAAAACTCTGATATATTGAACAGAAATGTAGCTTGGTTTTGTTCACTGTAAAATCATCTTGCTAAGGATTTAAATATTTATATCATGAGAGTTGATGAATGTGCTGACATGTGCTTGCCTCCACTTTCATATCTTCACGAGACAACTCCTATTCTTGGAGCTGTCTTTATAAAGACAAGTAAATATCTATATTCTTCTCAATGACAGATGCCAACGTGGTTTAGAGAAAAGTGTGGGGGGGTTGGAATAGAAGTCATGTAGGCAGAGCAGATTTTTGTTCTCTAGGGATGAAAATAAGGGGTTTATGTTCATAATATATAGATACCCTGTAGTTGCTTCAGTGACTTACTGGTTCTAAAGGCCACCTACTCAGTGGAGTCACTCACAGTGTTTTCTGTGACTAAGAACATGTTTTAGAACAGGGCAGTAGGTGCTTGCTTGCCTGCTGCTGTGCCAGACAAGGCTGCACTGCCACCTGAGCTGTTTCACATTAGGATATCGCACCAAGGGACACAGTATGCTGAAAATGTATAGTGAAACGTGTCTGACCCCTTTCCCACCTGTGTCATTCTCTTCAGGTTTTTTTCCCCCAAATGGACCACTCTCCTAACCCTCAAATTATGTGAGGGTTGCATAGATATTTAACTGGAGCTTGATTACTCTGACCCTTCTCTTTAGAAGTTTAAAACACTGTGTTATATGTTCTATATATGGCAGTAATCAGAACAGATTTTTTTTTTGCAGCAAGTCAAGCAAGAGATTTGTTATCAAAAATGCTGGTTATAGATGCTTCTAAAAGAATATCTGTGGATGAAGCCCTGCAGCACCCATACATCAATGTTTGGTATGATCCATCAGAAGCAGAAGCTGTAAGTTCTTGTTTTAGGTCTCTTCTTAGGAAGCTACTGTATAAAGCCATCTTGTTGTGATGCTTGGTGCAGCTGCTTGACAGAAGATTGTTGCACATTTCGTTAGAAGCTTAACTGAGCCATAATAGTTTTTATTGATGTTGATAGATGTGTTTATTAGAAATAGCATCAGGAAGGGGCTGAAGTACCTGTCTCTGTGTATAATTGCATATCATCTGAACATGTAGTCATGCATCTGAAATCTTCTATATAAGGTTCTAATGTATTGAGCTTCAGTTGTTTCAGTATGGTTTGATTGCCCTTGATGGGGTTCTGAGGTATTTACTCCTGGGGAACTGAAATAATTTCATTAGGAATTGAAAGTACTCTTCACCTAGAAATAAGTGTTTCAGCAAAATCTGAATACAAGATCTTGAGCTTTCAGTTATTAAAACTAAGGAACAAAGGGATTAATTTAAATTTTTTCCTTGAAAAATCAGTTTCAGGACAATTTCAGCTCATGAGAAAAGTGTCATTTTTTAAAAAAGAAAAGTGTTTGGTGATGGCCACTAAGAATTGAAAAAGCTACTTGATTTAAATGGAGCAATTATAGTTCTGCTGCTCTGCGATAGCTAGATAGAAAATTTAGTAATTAGCAGTAAGTAGCTAAAAAGAGCTGCTTGTGCTGGAGACTTTGGTACTTAGGAGCTTTTTTTACCAGACTGATCAGTTTCTCTGTTAATTATCACAGTAATGCAAGCAAATTTGTTAATCAGAAGAACTTTAAAGACTGTGGTAGCATCTAAAAAATAGGCTATGTCCAAGTATGAGTGGATATATGATCATTTAAATGTGTTATTTTTAAATTAGGTTCATGTTCTGAATAGTTAATTTAATTTTTAAATGTATACTTGTTTTGTATCCCTTTTGATTACTCTGTGATGAGTTAGCTTTGTTTTTCAGCCTCCACCAAAGATACCAGATAAGCAGTTAGATGAGAGGGAGCACACGATAGAAGAATGGAAAGGTAAGAAAGGCATTTAAAGTATAATAAGGCTTCTGGGAGTGTGCTGGGCCCCAGTGATTGCTGTTACTAAAGTTCTTCTGAGCAACCTAATAGTATTTACTTCATCTGCTTGGATGGCACGGGAACAGATCAGTGCTTCAGAGCCTCTCAGTTGTTGGCTCACTAAAACTTTTACTGCAAAGGAGATGAACCTTTGAAGTGAAATAAAGACCTGCTCATCTCAGTCATCTTTTACAATCCACAGGACAGCATTTGTAGAGAGGGTGACTCTTCTGGACGAACTGGTACAAGTGAGAAAGATGCAGGAGCTTGAGCAGTGTAAGGCTGAATTAGAAGGACCAAGTCTTAAAGTGTTGCTAGGTCTTTCTTAGAAGACTGCTGATTGTTTACCTTACCAAAGAAGCCATTGATAAAAACTGAGTGGGCTTTAAGACTCAGCTTAGCCTCAGGTCTCCAAAGAACCTGGATAAAAGAGCCTTAGAGCAATGCCAGTGCATTGTCAAGAGTGCCAGGCCCCTGTAGCTCCGACAGAAAAGAACTGTATATTTTTTATATCATTTGCCTGTTGTTGTGTAGCCTACAACCTATTGTTCAAAGCTAATCCTGGACAGTAATAAATGTATGAAATGGAAATGGACATTTTAATGGGAGATATGTTTTCGATCCAGTCTTGGGGTTGCAAATTCATTTTTTGCCTTCCCTTCTGTGCATTTTCAGAGCTGATATACAAGGAAGTCATGGACCTGGAGGAGAGAACCAAGAACGGGGTTATACGCGGCCAACCAGCCCCTTTAGGTTGGTTACAATAAAAGCACAGTACAAGGCTCCATTGAGTTGTAGGTAGGAGGGAGTAAAGCTGATCAAGACATCCAAAAGTAACCTAACTCAAAAGTGTGGCTCTAAATGACCTAACCTCTTGAATTGAGACATTGTATATTTGAGTGCAATATATGGGGCTAACATATCTTTTTATTGACCCGTTCGATCCCTCTATCGTGCCCATTAACTGGCTGTTGATAAGGCTTCATGGCAGAAGTTGGACTGCTGTTGCTGCCTTTGCTCACAGTTCACTGAAGTTCCCACTCTGAAAAATCCCTGGGTGTCTGAGATTGAATGGATGTGATTGGGCTGGGCACCAGCTATTCCCCAGCCTCAAGAGGAGGAGGAAAAAAGCCAGGCTCCTTCTTTGTCAAAATATGTAGATACAGTCTAGCTTGGGGTATCTGTGTAGGGTAGCGTAGCTCTGCCTTTATGATTACTGTCTTTGTTTGGGATTTTTTAGCCTTTTACTGTGATTTGACAGCTGCCCATGCCACGTGAGTTCCGTGCTTCTTGACACACCATCTGTTAAGCCCCATGTTAAAGACTTGTGGGTTTTATTTATTGTGACAATGGATTGAGACACATCTCTTCAGACTTGCCAAAACAGGGAAAAGTAACAGCCATTAGGAAGAGACAGAGTAGTGCAAGTACTGAACTGTGCAACTGTATCTGCAACTGATTTGCTGTTTTGTTTCTCATAGCACAGGTGCAGCAATGATCAATGGCTCTCAACACCCATCTTCATCGTCATCTGTCAACGATGTGTCTTCAATGTCAACAGATCCAACATTGGCCTCTGATACAGACAGCAGTCTAGAAACCTCAGCTGGACCTCTGGGTTGCTGTAGATGACTACTTGGTCTTTCGGGGGGTGGGAGGGGGGTCCTTTTAGTCATTAATAGGGCACTTTTAAAATTTGGTGGTATTTTTGAGTGTTTTTTCAAAAATAATCATGGAATTCATCATAAAGTGCTGTAATTTCAAACTGTAAGTTGTGTTATAAGCAGCCACTTTTTTGCTGTAATTAACTGTAAAATATTAAACCTGATAATTTTTATTGTGGTTTTAAAATCTGCATATTTGCTTTACTCTTATGCTGCTGATCTTTTTTTACTGAATTTGTAAGATTTGTTTTATCAAAGCACATATTAATGTTGTGGTCATTACCATATGATGAATTATTTAAGATTTTATAGGTTTTCAATTTTTTAATTAGAATTTATTCCAGATGTTTTGTTCATGATATCCTTCCAAGTTTTATGCTTGGTCATACATCTCTGTCCAGGTGGAGGGGGAGAGAATTCAGTGCAGCCAGCTGTAGTTTCAGGCACACTACTGTGGTGCTGGGTAGTGAACAAAATCCTCTTTTATTTTGGCCACTTGCCTATAATACTTCAGCAAAAGCAACAATTAGTGATCTTTTTTAGAGAAACAGAAAAAATCCTTTGCAAAGTTGCATCATCTGAATGGGTTTATGAACTTAAGAAAGCAAAGCATATCTTCAAAGCTGCAGAAATATCCAGCCTAGCAAAGTAATGTGATGTTTTCTGCAGAGTTGTGGCATGCCAAATCTTGTGATCACCATAAAACATGAGGATACTTCATGAATAATACATTGCAATGCCAATAAACTGTTTACTTCTAGCTTGTAGCCTGTTTTTGTACACACAAAATGAAGTGAATCCAGGATGTTTAGACTGACAAGAGGGAAATGAATATGCTGTAGCTATACTTGTAAGATGTGATTCTTGGGAGTTTTGGTTCTTACTAGTTTTGTCTGCTAAGGCAAGTGCTCTTTGAGTGCTTTTTTGGGTCAAAGAGGGAATGACATGAATGCAGTAGGGGCAAAACTTTGGCTACTCTTCCTCCACCAAAAGTAACTGATTGCTAAAAACCATTAAGTGGTAGGAGAACCTCAGGATTTCTGTAGCTAATGCATTAATTGAGCAATATATGCCATCCAAAGGAGGGAGAAGTAGTGCTGTATAAATTAATATTTATCTCTTTCATTTCACCATGAGATCAGTGTAGCTGAAATCTTAGCAGTGGTTCATTTTAAGTCATAAATATTCAGTAGTTTTCATCACTGAAGCTCCAGGTTTCAATACACTTTTTAAACAAAAGATATATTGAGATATATAGAACAGTTACTAAATAGTCATGTAAGATGGTGCTGCTCCTCACAGAAGTATTTTAACTGTTTACATTTTATATTTACAGAATGATTTATGTATAACTGACTTAAGTTTATGTATGAGTTAAACATTCAGAATTTATTTCTTTGGAAAATGCAGATTTTTAGTGAAGCTAGGCTGTATAATTGATTGCCTTGTGTAGATGCAAATTTTGTGTAGTGAATTAGAATGTGAAGAGGAATTTAAATTAGTAAAGCTCACAAAAATGAGCATAAAAAATATAGAAGTCTTGCCAGGTGCTGAGCATAAGCAAATAATGTAACTGGCTACAGAGGTCATCCAGGAGTGACTGGTGGTCTTCAGTGTGGTTCCTTCTGCTTGTTGAGTTAAATAAGCATCTTTCTGAAGTTTTAACTGAAAGAGGAAAATTTGTCTTCACAGTAACTTTCAGAAAAATAGAAGTGATAGCAGTGCTTTCAATATCTAACGTCTTTTTAAAAAACATGCAGGGTTGCAAGGAATGGTAATGTCTCAAAGATAACTAAATTGATAAACTGCACAGTTGTTTGCCTGGCTAGACTGCTGGTAAGTGCTCTGTGTGTGTAATTTTGCTTTCCTCACTTGTATCTACTATTTCAATATTGCCTTCCTAAGCCACATTTGTTAAGGCAATTATTTTTACAGGATCCTGCCAAGTCGTATATTACCTCAGAATAGGCAGGACAAGTTTGGATTCATCTAGCACTGGAATGTAGAAAATGTTGAACAGAGACCAACAGAACAGTCTATTTTGTAATTTTTTTATCAAAATTTAAGCTGTGAATTAAGCCAAATTTTTTGGTCAAACAACAGTACTCCATTGTTATATAGAATCAAGTGATAGTGTGGTCAGCACAGTGTAATGAAGTTAAGACTGACAAAAGTAACTTCTGATGCCTCTCAGTGCTGTTAAAAACAAATTGGTAAATATAGTTCCTATTTAAATTTATTTTAGACCTCACTGGATTACAGTGATGACTGAAATATTTTGAAACTTAAAAAATACTTTTTGCTATCACTTTCCAGTGTCCTAAATATATAGTAAGTGAACTGAGCTCATAAGCTCTAAGGAGAATTGAGCTTTTCTTCTTTCAAGGCAGGGTTAGTGAATGTGTGGAACTGCCCACTGTGGCCTGTTTCAGTGTGAGCAAGCTGTGCCTAAAGGGATTGTTTCAGTAGGGTTAGAGCTCTGCCTGTGGAAACCAAGAGTTCACTTTGGGTACCATCTTCATATGAGTGTTGCTTTTTCTTTTTTTTTTTTCAGTTGCTTGCATTTTAGGCGAACTAAAGTGATGGCAAAATTCAAAGACAAGAAAGTCTTATTCAGTAATCAAATTATCACAATAGCATCCAAGTCTTAACTTCCCTTTTTATTTGTTGAAATACAGGTGTTTTTTTTTCAGATAGGTGTACACTGCCACAGGTAGCAAACAAATGGGTAACTGGAGTTCAGCTGTCTTTGTCTGTTGTTAGATTATGTGCTATCCAATACACTGTACAATTTTATTGTTAAGCTTTATTTTAGACTATGATTTGGAATCTTCTCATGACAACAGGCTTCACTAAAGTGCACACACAACTTTCTAGGGCTGCACCAATCCACTGGGAGTTGGTATGGATTGAATTACCATGAGCTGTCCGATCTCTTACCTCAGGTGAGGTTCAAAGTTGGGCAGTAATAGCATTATTGTTTCACCTTCTCTAGGCAGAGCTGTGGCATGCAGCAAGGATAAAGCAGCTCTCTCCTTTTGTAGAACTAGGTTCTTCAAGAATTTGAAATAGAGATGGGGCCAGGGGGAAATTAGTACCTTTAGGGTGTACTGGAATGCTGTGCTGTGAAGTCTTTTGTTGGTGCAAGACAGTGGGTCAGAGCTGGTTGTGTGTTAGTGCGTGTGAGCAGCTGTGCTGCCTGAGCACAGCCCCCTGGAGGAACATACTCAGCCCTGGGTCACTCTGCTCAGCTGAGCAGACATAGCACTTTGCCCTGCCCAAGCTTGGGCTTTTAGCTTTGAAGAACTTTTACTGTGTGAGATGCAGCAGCAACTTTCTGAGCAGGAATTCCAGCTGGATACAGCATCGGCAGCAGTGGTGTGGTGGGGGTGTCCCATGTCCCCAGCACGGGCTGTGGCAGTAGGGTCCTGCTTCCTGGGCTTGGTGAGGCCAGCACTGAGCACCTGGGAAGGGGCTCTGCAGGGAGGAAGGGGTGTATGGAGGGATGGAGCATTCAGCTCAGCAGTACATGAAGAAAAAGGTCAAAAACCTCCTACAGGAGGATAGTCATACTGAGCCAATAATCCAAAGTGTATGACAGTAAATGTTTCTTGATTAAGATTATGGGCAAAAGGGGAGAAGAAGGTTCATCTTACACTTGGTTCTGACTCTTTCAAGTTGCTAAAGAGAGTGAATTTCAATTTCTAGATCTGTTTTTATTTGCTGTTGGCAGCAGCAGCTTGTCTATGCTGTTACGTTTTATTTTCCTGTCAGTGGTTTGGTGCTGTTGAAGGAGAGCCTGTCTGTATTTTTCAATAGGATTAGAAAGAGGTTTTTATTGAAGAAATGTGATGAGAATGTACTGCCTACCCAAATCTTCAATTAATATATTCTTAGTTAAGGGCACTGGATAAAAGTGGTATTTTAAGTGGTCTCTCTCACTCCCTTCTTTATATGTCTGTGTTACAGAAATGTGTTATGAATCAGATCACATTGTGTTTCTACTTCTGCAGTTCAAAATTTAAGCTAGGTTTTCTTGAACTACCTCACACAAACTTTCTACGTTTCTTAAGTAAGCAAAGCTAACCCTTGCTATTGGAACTACACTGAATGTGAATAGAAAATAACACCTCCTTTAGAAAATCAAACCTATTGGCCAATGTTGAGACAATATCAGTATGTTTCTTATCTATTTCACGTAAGATGTTCATGTGTAATATATAGCTTGTGTACAGGAATGTACATCTAGAGTATTGTGTTAGCTGTAAATTGGTGATTTTATTACTGTAGTCTGGTTTTGTAGGGTAAAAATAGCTTACTAGTACTGTCAGCTCATCCTTTACATTTTACAAAAGGAATAATTCTTGGTAAGCTTTGCATACAGATGAATTACTTTTGTAGGCCCAATATCTAGTCTATTTTTGAGAGTTCTTTAACTTTTATTACTAAAGTTGAGAAAAAAAATCCCACTCCAATTATTGTGGTCATGCCTTCTGCCCTTTTTGAAGTATATTCTTAATTTTATTGTGTCCCAAGAAATATGAAGGGGAAGACACACCATTAAAAATACCGGGGAAAACTTAATTTTTTTTCTTCCCCACATTTGATACCTTTTCCTGCTTTTCCTTTATTCCCTCCAAATAAGCTGTTGGTGGGCATTACTGAGAACATTGTGGATTTTTTTTACTCATTCATGCCATAGGTCATTACATGTGCACCACTGGAATGTATACATTGTTATCTAGTATGTCAGTTGGTTATAATGATATTTTAAATAAAAAAGAAAAAAAAAAAGTTTGACCACCATGCATTTAGTGTTTCTTCATTGCCAGGCTGGAATGGGTTTCATATGGATTGCATAATAGGGCTGCACTCGATACCTTATTAGTGAGTCCTTCCTGAGAATTCATCTGTTTTTTAATGGTAGTGTCCTGTCTTGTGTGTGAGCTCACTCATGGGCAAAGTGACATGTTTTTTCCATTTCTCCATCCCCTTGGACTTTGGATGTGCCACAGACTGTTGACAGCCACACGTTCAGTGTCTTTGTCACCACTGGGACTCTGTTCTTGCTTCCTTGCTGCCAGCTGCAGCTGTTGTAATTCCTGGAAATACAGCTGCTGGGACCCTGTGCTGCTGAGAGAGGTAAGCCATGGACTGCCTAGTGTATGGGGAAAATCTCCCAAAACTGAGTCTTGGAGAAGCCTGCTGGATCTGACTTCTGGAGAGCTGATTTGGATGCCTTGACCACTCACTGCACTGGCCCTTCTCCCACAGGTAATTCCCAACATTATGCATTTTATTGCCTTCACTTCCAGCAGGGTTTCAGTGCTTCCTTAACTGCAGCTGCCCTTGAGCTGTGCCATTGCTGCCTTTGTGTCCAGTTTCAGGGGGAAGGGACTGTGACCATAGTGCAGCCAGCTTTGTTTATCAGGGCCAGCAGTTTGTGGGATGCTCTTCTAGGAACGTGATGGGACTCAGAAATGCTCTTTATTTGCATATGTCAGCATAAAGTGCAGCCACTTTGCAGTGATACTACAGAGCAAGGCCAGAGACAGTCATAGCTCTGCCCAGGATTTGGCTGGTGGCTCAGGACTGAAACACTCCACAGTGCTGCTGGCTCAGGGGAATGCACTCGTGAATGTAGATGAGTCATTAAGCTATCCCTGTTCATCTTCCTTTTGTGTTAGAAATGCCATGGAGATCTAAGGCAGTTTTCTTTGTTATTCTGAGGTGTTGGTATTCTGCTTTTTTTTAAAGCATATGCTTGTGTTGGTATTTTTTCACTGAGATGCTTTTACTGCTTTTTCCCTGCATAATACTGGAAGGGACATTCCAGGCTGGGAAGATGGCACAGGTGAAACTCTAGTAAAAATGTATCTATTCCTGGAACCTTCTGTCATGTTTAATTAATAATAACCAAATCTGTATCTTGTAAACACCTGCTCAGAGAGCTGACTTAAATCAGAGACTGTAGTGAGTGAAAGGTCTGCAAAATAAGGAGTAGTCTCCAGTGCTTGATGTGGGGAAATGCATTGGTGGGGAGGAGTACGGAAATGGGAATTAAAGCTAGAACAGAGTGTATCATCTTCCTCACATAAGGGCATAGTGTTCCATGAAGTTTGTTCAAGTGGATTCCCATTTCTTGCATAATTGCCTGTATCAGGAATTTAACATTATGGGCCTGTTGCAGCACTTTACATCCTACTGTGGTGCACTTTAGCATGAACTGGGTTGTTTGCAGCTTCTTGCAGGGTTTATTTACTGCAGTGGCTCATTTGTCACGAACAAGAGGCATAGATGTTGCTGGAGCACAACAGTCAGTTTGGAACTTTTTTGTTTCACTCATCATTTTGAGTGGATAGAGTTTCATTTGTGATACTAAACCAAATTAATTTTATCTTGGATACCAGATGATGTATTGTTACAGATCTCAAGGGCCATTCCCTGATCTGCAAGTTTGGGATGGCTGGGTTTGTTAGCAGTTAAATACTTAACCAGCAGTCCTGTTCACTGCTTGTCTGGCATATTTGGTGTTTAGTCTCCCAGTCAGCAGGGCTCAGTTCTTCAGTTTGTAGCGTGAACTGAAGGGAGCAGTCTGCACTTGGCACACACAGGAGCTAATGCTATATAAATAGTGTAAGGGAGGTGTGGGCTGTCAGGAGGGATACAGAGAGAGGTTTCCATGTTTTGTGTAGGAATAAGAGAAGGCGTTAACATACCCTGTTTGCTATTACTACTTGGATTGAGTGTCGCTTTTTATCAGTCCTGGTGTTCTACTTACAGCCTTGGGTTCAGACCACCCAAAATATTAAGGTTTATTTTGTGATGACTGACCTGGTACCTCCAGCTACCTGACTCACTGTGCTCTTCCAGCTCAGTCACTATTAGTGCTTCTCCCTCACATTGTGCATCTTATGCTGCTGTTTTAAATGGCCATCTTACTACTTGCAGGATCACTTGTGACCATCGCTAGTGAAGCCAAGGCAGAGGTGGGAAAAAATGGGGATGATGCTCATGCCTGCAGGTGGCAGGCAGCTGCTGCTGAACATGCAGGTACCTGCCTCATGGCAGGGGCAATAGGGAATCCAGGGCAGCTGGAGAGCCTTGGAAATAGGAAAAAGGTTTTGAAATAACTGAATGAACCTATCCACATGGCTTATTGCCACCTTGCTTGACTTTTCTTATCCAGGAAAGATTAAGTTAAAATTCTGCTTTTTGCTTGCTTTAAATCATTTACATTTTTTACATTTCTACAGGAAGGGGAAGTGTTACAGTGCAGTAGAAACAATAACCAGATGTTTTAAATACTGAAATACGTATCTGTGAGATGATGAGGAAAAAGTACACCTTTCAGTATTGCCTATCTCCTGGAATGCAAAAAAACCATTCTAAGGTTATTTCCAGACAGTGAGTCATAGTCTTCTCTAGTAAGAAATGAGATTCAGGGCATTTTTTCAAAATACTTTAAATAAAGCAGTCTTCTCCATTACAGACTATACTTTCCCTTTAGCCAGTTCATGTTGTTGTGGCACTTTGTTGTTAAAAATCCTTCTCCTTAGAGACTCCCAAGCTACCTCAGGATGTCAAAGATAGAGTGCCAAGAAAGAGTGAACAGGGCTGGGCTCGCAGGTGGAGTTCAAGCTGAATCTGGTGGCAGTTTTCTGTGTGCAGGCTCTGCATGGCTCAGGATGCTACAAATGCTATGCAGAACTTCTTGAAGTCACTTGGAAGGGAAGTCAGCCCTGGCAGCAAATTACCAGAAATTACAGCTTCATTCTAATGATTTTTCCTTAGCAGAAGTAAGGAACTTGGGATGATGGGTTGTTTGCAGTATTCTTCCTGTCCCTTCATCTCCCTGTAAGAACTAACAACAAAAATATCGACTGGTATCATGAGAAATGTTACAAGGCAGGTAAATGTAAACTGTCCAGGAAAGGTTAAAGATAGATCCCTACCCTCCCCCTGCCTTACCACCCTGCCACCCCCCACCCCAATTGCACTCATTCCTCTTACCATAAGTTTTGTTATTAAAGTTTGGATGTGTTTTGGTGATAAGAATCTTCCATCTTGTACCTTAATACATATATCAACTCAGGAGCTTGCAGCTAATACTGCTCTATTTTTGGCTCAAGAAAACCCCAGACACCTAGGGCAAAATGTGCATATTTAAAGTTCCGCAGAGTTTGTGTAGCCAATCTGATTATTTATCACATACAGTTTAATTTAAAGTTGCATTCTTGTGAAACACTGAAACCATTTGGTGGGTAAGTAAATTGTCAATATTTTGGTATCCTCAGTGTGTTTGCAGACCTTGTTTTCACAGTATCTTCATAAAATAATGCCACTCTAGGAATGAGGAATTTGAACAAACTTTATGTACGGAGTGGGATGAAACTGCCTCATTAAATCTGTCTGGCAAACCCCCAGCTGTGGTGACAGACTGGAACTGCCACCTTTCCAAGCACAAGTGCAGGAGTCCCTCAGCTCCAGGCTAAGCTTGTCCATTGGTTCTGGCCATGCACCCACCCTCCATGATCTTCCACTGTCCTTGAGCCAGCAAAAAGATGGTGCAGTTGAGTCCAAAGATGGCAGCAGGACACTCTGGAGAAGGGTGTCTGATGTTCTGTGGATACAGAGGAGACCCACTCTTTCTTGGCAATCTGACACTAAATTTTCAATCATTATGGTCAGCAGTTTGTCCCAGCTGACTCAAATACTACAGCACATGTAAAGACAACAGGGCAAGTGTCACTGAGAGAACAATCACTATAGAATTACTCATGATACATGAGTATACCAGAACAAAAGATGCATTTTCACTCATTTTGTCAGGAACAGAATTTTCTAGGCGTGTTCTACTTGGGGACTTTAGCACTTTGACTCCCAACAGTTAAACATCCTAATGTTGAAAAAAATTCTTCCATTTCCTTTTGCAGGAGGTAATTTCTCTTCTCAGCATCTTCACGAGCGCGTTCAGAATTCCTCAGCTTTATCTCCAGCATCGTGTATTTCTTTCGTTCTTGGTCCAATTCTTCTTCTAACCTAACCACTTGGTTCCTCAGGTCTGCACTTGTTTCTTCAATTCTTAAAACCAACAGAGAAAAAAAAAAAAAAAGGCTTTTTTAAGTGGCTGGATAAATAGAGCTGATAACTATAATAAACTTAAATTCTTCCTCTTAGAGTTAACATATTCTAAGAGGAAGTTTTAAAGGAGAGAACAAAATGCCATTTCATTACTGTTGAATTTAAGGACAGAGATTCCTTGAAAGTTGGGGCTTCCTTTATTTGTATCATGCAAAAAATGCTCAAATCTTAGAAAACAATGCTTCCAGCACCAGACTGTAGGGCTGAGGAGATGTATTAACTCCTCACTTAGGCAGAGTTCAAGTATATAATTCCAAAATAATGTTTTAACCTCTGTTTTCATCCTGTATTTCCCTATATGGATAGCCAGTACAGAGGAATATCCTTGGGGATCAGATAGGAGGTCACAGTCCTTCCTCACCATCCCTTTGATGGTACTTTCTGTAAAGTTTATCATTGACATTGGGGTGGGGTACAAGATTTTACAAAACCCAACCTTTCATATGAGGAAGAATCAGAAGAACAGTTCTTAAATGTACCTGAGCACAAAGCTCTGAAGCAAAATTCAGAGCTTTTCACTGAGGAGGTCAAAGAATGAGGTTCATAGTTTTGTGATTTGAAAGAAGCACAGAAGGCACAGCACTTGCAGTCCTCCCCCTTGTGTTTCCCAATCACAAGACTGAGAAGTGGTGTTAATACTTAGGAAGGAGTATTTTCAGGTAGGAATTACTGATCACTGAAATATGAACTTAAAAATTAGGCTTTTCAATGAAAAATGCCTCTCCTCTAAATAAAATGAATACAATCTTTAAAAATAATTTCAAACACAAAACCCCAACTCTCATTGATCAGTCCACTCAGCTGTGAAGCTGGGCTGCGGCACCCCAGTGGAACTGTGACTGGGTTATTTTGAGACAGGGTAACTGATTATCAAGAAGGCCACGCTACCGACTGCATGACAAAACCAAAAAAAAAGAGGCCTTTGACAGCCCCAGAAGGGTCCAAATTCCATTTTATGACCAAGAGGCAATGCAATGCATCACCTTAAACATTTCCTTTCTGTTCCTTTACATGCAGCTAAAGATGGCAGTTTGATTCAGTGTGAAAATTGTGACAATAATCAAAGTCACAGGTCCACTGCTCTGCCCCAAGTCCAGCAAATAGCAGCCCCTGTGGATGAAGGCAGACCTTTATCTTCAGCCAGCTGTCTTCTGGAATACGGCACTTCTAAAGCTGGGATGCTTCCCCACACACACACAACAGCTCTGAGCTGCCAATTACATTTTTCTACCTCTAAGTTTAGGGGTCAGCTACAGCAGCCTGGGCTGAATGACACTGGGCCACAGTACTTACAGCATTTCTACATTCCTAATAGTCCTCTCTAAATCCTTACACTTTCTCAAAAGTCCCAAGTGGTAAACATGAAGTACTGAAACTCAGCAGAGAATGTCTGATAATTATATTAACCTTGAGGGAGAAATGCTCTGGAACAGAGTGATTACAGAAAGGCCATAAAACTTGCCTCCCTCTGACTCAGAGAGAGAAAATGGGCAGTTGATGATGAGAAATAACAGCTTTTCCATCAGCAAGTGTTCCTTACCTCTGCCCCAGGCAGGTACTCACTCTGCTTTTCCTTCACTTATGTATGTGCCAACAAAAAGCTCCTATTCTTTCATTAAAACATATCCTGATAGATACACAGAGTTCAGCAAACCACACAAGCACATGCACAATTTTGGGGGACTAAAAAACCTTCAATAAAATAAAGCTGGTGAGGCAGCCTAAATACTTCGTGCTAAGCAGCCTCCCTTCTTTGCTAGTTAGCTCCTGTCTTTCCATAGTAGCAGACTCCTGTGCAGTCTCAAATGGAACATACTTTCGCACACATAAATTGTTGCAGATGTAGTAAGAACATTGCAAAATTTTTGAGAGCTGAAAAACTTGGCTTGAAATTCTTACTCTTGACAGCACAGTCCTTCAGGCTGTAATCCTGAACAGCTGGACTCATCCTGTTCAATACAAAAAGGCAGTGATTGCATCTTGCCTGGTTTTATGAAACTCTTTAGCTCATTAGGCATTTTCCTCTCAGCTACGTTACCCTGTGAGACCTGGCCAATTTAGAGTCCTCCCCTTGAGCCACAGTTCTCTCTGCCCTGTCCAGCTGCAGGGGAAAGGCAGGTGTTGGAGCTGAAGCAGCTCAACAGCTGGAATGAAGAACAAGTCTTCCTGGATGCCCCTGATGTCAGCAGCTTAAGGCCCTATTGGAACAGCTTTACTGATAAGAGGTGGAAAACCATTTCTTCCCCCAGGCAGTGGACAAGAATGTGCAGCTACACGTTTCCATGTTCTGCAGCCTGGTATTTCTGTTTATTGCTCTGTATCCCTGCAACAAGGCTTGCCAGGGCAGCTCTGCACAATTAAATGCAAGGCACATACCCTCACCTCCCTCCCACTGTGCATCAGTAAGGCATCTAAAAAAGCAAACCATGTAAGCCATGAACTTCCACCCTCATTCACAGACCCTTCCCAGCACCCCATGCTAGCAACTCCTGGTGTTCTCATAAGCTCTTACACCTGGAACACAACAAGGTGGAGCTTTTCTCCCACTCTGGGATGTTAGGTGGGAACTGAAACTGCTGCACAGCCTGATTCTCCTTGCAGCTCCACACACCAAGGCAGTACAGTGCAAGAGGCAGAAACGCCGCAGAGGCTGGCAAGTCACCACCAGAGGAAAACATAAAATAAAGCAGGAAGATAGCAAGTGGAATTCCTACCTTAACAACTGGCCCACGGGAAGAGATTACAGTTCAAATACACTTTTGAGAAACTACCTTAACAAGAAAAAAGTGCCAAAAAATGCAGCCTAAAGCTGTGCTATACAATCCCAACAGTCATATGTGCTTTTGGTGCCATATTTGGGAGTCTGGCAGCATTTCCATACCTCAGTTTCCAATCTGAGTTTTAATAATTGAGGGAGTATAACAGCAACACCTTAACACAGAAAAACCCCAAACCCCAAGAACTCAACTCTTTGTAAGAAATGGGACTACAGCCCTTCCTCAGTGCAGAGTACTGGTGCTGCAGAGCAGCATGTATTATAACATGGTGTGCAATTTTGCACATCACTGTATATAAAAATATATCTAGTTCTTTTAAGCATCGATATTTCACGTGCCTATTTCCCTGAATGCTTTCCTGAAAGTCATTCTATAAAGCACATACACTCATAAAACCTACTATACTAACTCACAAAAATTAATAAATATGACTCCCTCATTATTAATACTTTCCACTTCCTACATCCCCAGCCCTTACACACAGCTCTCCTGAAAACTGAAAGCTTTTCTGAGCTCAGGTAGAAAGCACAGCTGCAGTAGTTGTGCAAGGAAACACCAGCTGGCAAATGACACAGTTCATGCTGCTCCCCCAAGCCAGGCCACCCCATCAGCCAAGGACCACTCTACATCAGAAACCAAAAGTGAGGCTTTTAGAAGTTCAACACAAAAGGGCTGTTGAAAATGTTATAGCTGAGGTGCAGTCCCAATACCACCACCTCAAAAAAACCTGTGGAAAATAGCGAAGAACAGTTTCCTCAAGAATGCTGCTGTTGGGAAAAGCAACAAGAAGCCCTGAGTTTCAGACTGGTTTGGTACAAGTATCAGCACCTGCACAGATCAACAGAGTTCTTTGTCAAGGTCTGACCATCCTGGGTCCCAATTCCTCCCTACAAGATGCTGGCTATGCTATTTCTTTGAGGACATTCAGAGCAGACTTTGGCATTACCTGTGCAGTTCTCATTTACAAGGAAAACACAAAATATGAAGTATTGTATTTCCCTGTGTCACAGAAATCCCCCTTCTTTGTTTTTGGGGTTTTTTTTATGCTCTCTTAAATCAGTGAAGGAAAAGGTGGATTCAGAGAGTAGCAAGGAAAAAGTAGAAACAAATCTGCTGTTACCCAACCCCAACCTTTAGGGCTAAGAACCTGATATCCTTGGTAGCACACACCCATGTTGAGACAGGGAGAATGTTGGCAGATGACTTCCTTGTGCCCCCTGCAGATGACATTACCTTTTGATACTAGTCTCATATTCAGTCCTCTGTTTGCTCAGTTCTGTCTTTAGCTCCACCACCAAGCTCTGTAAGGCCCTGGAGCATTGGACAGAGTCTCGAGAAGCTGCAGCTGGGTCACTCTGTTCGCTGCTGCTGCTGCAGGCTTCAAACCTGTCCATGCTGTTCTCCAGATCTGCTGTCTTGACCTCGCTCTGAGACAGCGAGCCCTGAGTTACCCACTCAGTTTTTAGGGAGCTTAAAGCAGAAGAGTCACTGGCCCGGCAGGCTGGGCAGCTGCTCACTGAGTCCATCACGGAGATCTCACAGGATGATGTAGACCAGGCGGTGCTGGCCATGCTGTGCGTGCTGAGGGACAGGCTGGACGAAGGGACATTGTCATAAGTGGAGAGTCTCTGGGAGGAACACGAGTCTTTCACTCGTTCCCCAGAGGCTGTCCGGCGATGGCCTCGGAGGGAGTACAGGCCGTTCATCAACCAGTTCCCGCTGGAGGAGAGGTTGGGGATATCTAAGGATGAGCTGCCCAGCTTTGGACTCACAGACCGTGCTCCCTGCTGGCGGAAGGAGTATTTCCACGGAGGCAGCGTCTGCACTCTTTTACTGGGGCTTGTGGCAGGCTGAGCGGATTTGCCACTGTGCTCCGGAGGAGTGATTTTCACTGTAGGTCCTGGAGTGGCCTCTAGTGCCACAGCATTGCCAGAAGGCAAATCAGCGGGGCTGGCAGCACTGTTCTGTGACCTGCTGTCCTCCCCGTCCTCCTCGGAGATCCACTCGACGGTGCTGCGCTGGCGCATAGGTCTGATTTCCAGCTGGCTCCCTGGCACATCCGCCTGAGGAACAGCAAAGATCCGCCCCTGCTCACTTATCAGTACTGTCATCAGGTGCTGAACTAGTGAGGTGCCTGTGGGTGGAAAACAGAGGCAAGCAATTGAGGAGACATGGAAAACCTCTGCGCCTGTTTCCATGACTAGGTTGCACCCAGTTTCATGGTCTGAACAGGGCCAGAGCTACTGCTTATTGTAAAAGCACAAATTTCAGCTCAGGCCTTCTGCTGCACTCAGCGAGTAGAGAAACTGGCAGGAAGTATGACAGCTGCATTATACACGCAGTGGCAGAGGGTGTACAGCAAGTGCAGAAAGTACTTGCAGTTATTTAAATCCACAGAAATGTGCTGCCGTTGTTTTCCAGGCGTGGAGCTGACCATTGTGAACTAACAGAGAACACCACTTACCAAACGTAATACAAAGCACTTGCTACAAAAGAGGAAAACCTTTAAAAGGGTGAATAAGCAATTCTTTTTAAAAGTATTGCCTGAAACAGAGAATAAGGCAAACATACTTGGGGTTCAAGGCAAGAGTATGATTTTATTGATGAGTTTTTGGCCTAATAGCAAGATGTACTGATTTCATCTACCACTACTATTTCATGTCTGTGAATGCAGGAAGAAAAGTAAATATCTTGGAGATAAGGGTATTCCTAACAATTTAGCTGTCAAACTTCAGGTATTTCTATTTGAAATTCATGGTTTAAATTTGAAGAGAGACAAAATTATAGTGTTTTTTGTTAAGATCTCATTAACAGTTTATTTAGGAGATTCAAATTACCCTGCAGCTAAAAAAACCCTGAATCTTTCCACTTCTCTGTTATTTTTATTTTACCAACATTCTGTTCTCAACTAAACCAAAATATTTCCAATTCTTGCTATTAGTATAATGATTAGGTCTAAAAATCCAGCCTACATATCCCAATTTTTCTCCAGTTCAGATCTGTGGCAATACAGAATTCCTGGTCAGATCACTGTAGTGTTTTTATACGATGCTTAGGAGAGACCCCAGCACCTTCACGTGTGCACCTACACACAGTACAGGCACCTCTGCCATCAGATGAGCTGCAGAATGAAATGCCTGAGGTGATCTGAGCCCAAGCTTGTCTCCTGTGCCAGCTGAGCAAGAGAGCGCGGTGCTGGCACGGGCTCTGAGAGCCGTAGCAGCGCTGGCCCGGTGGCCACTAGGGGAAGTCCCAGCATCGCACACAGGCTGCAGCTGTCCCCGTCTCCAGCACTGAATAACTAGCACTGCTCACGCGCTCCCTTCTCGCCCCCGATTTTCGTACCTTCTGCACCTCCAGGGGAAGGTATCAAATCTACCCTTAATAATGTGGCTCACATCGCTACGGTAGGCTTCGAGTCCCTGAACTACTATAATATGTTAGGTCATGCTCTGAAGTTCTCCTGTTACCTTACAGTGAGCTGCCATTGTGGGGGACACATCAGCACATCACCAGTGAAAGAGCTAAAGGCACTGCTGCTGCTAAGGCATGACAATACCGGCCTTCTGTGGAGGATTTGCATCACACAAAATACCGTATCGGCTGTCCCCTACGGCTAGGAAGCAGAACCAGAGCCAAGTTCAGGCATCCTGGGCACAACATCTCTATCTGTGCCTAATTAATCCATCAATTCTTTTTGCAGGCTTGCCAAAATCCCACAAAACTTTATGCAAAGACCTTGCTACAACTTGCACCACAGCAGTTGTGTTTCAGTGCGACCTGGGAGAGGAGCTGTATCCGAAGCCTAGTGTCAGCCTGCTTGATTCACATGGAGGTAGACAATTTTATAGCTTCAGATTTTGTACATCCAAAATTAACAGTGATTTCCAAATATTTTTTTTTTTTTGATTCTGTGAAGTTTTGATCCATACAGTCTGCTTAGAGAACACAAGAGTTCTAAGACACTTCTAGTTCTAGCCACAGTGGCACAGCCAAAACTAATGTGCTCTCCTCATGGCCCGGATGTTCTCTACAGGGAGCTGTATAACCACTGAAATGCACCAATATGAAATGATTGCAGTTTGGTACTTATGCACAGGCCTTCTGAAAAACAGCTGAGCTTCCATTTTAGCAGTAGTTCAAAAAGAGTTTCAGGGGCACGGAGGCATCTCCACATGGTGCAGAGGAGAGACACTCCCAGTCCAGTGGTAAATGGGATAAGATGCCAACTGGAATACCCCTCACAGGCCCTGATGAAAGGGATGGCTTGACTTGCTCTGACTCTGCAGGTGACTGATACAGCTACCAAGGAATGCATGGCTTTCACTTACAGCTCCAAAACACAGCTGCTGTGCCATCCCACCAGAGCAGCACCTACCTTCCATCATGGTCACCGGATCCTCCATTTTGGGCCGCAGTATGTTTGGTCCGAATACTGTAGCCAGGTTCTGGACACTCATCTTGTTAACGCTGGAATGAGCCTGAACTTCATCAAGGAACCTTGACAAGTCCCCACAGAAAAATCAAAGGAGGAGGGAATTCATAAGTAAGTCACTTCTCAGACCATAAGCATTCAGTTTTGTCCTGTTTTCATACAACCCTCACACCTGAAATGATTCTAGGAACTACTGTAGCTTCGATGCCCAGTATAACCCCAGATCCCTCCTAGTGTATGAACCAGAGAAGACAGGATGTTTTCTGCCAAAAGTACCCACTTAGCAGGGACCCAGCCTTCTACTGGGCCTGAAAGGACAGATTCTTGCATTTTTATACGAATTCTCCAATTACATGGATTGACTTTGGCTAATTTTCACTTGCAGATATAACAGAAGTAATAAGTAATTTTACTCATCTCCTTGTCCAAGAACTAGCAGCCTGTGAAAAGAGCTTTGTGGCTTAGCTTGAATCTAACAAAATACAGATCACAGAATCATAGAATGGTTTCAGTTGGAAGCAGCCTTTTAAAATCATCTCCTTACACTCCCCATATAAAGAGGCAGGCCAAAAACTGGGAAAATCAGCAGAGATGAAAGGAGACAAAGCTGTGGAGTCCCTGGTAATCCAAGAGAAAGCCACTACTAATCCCACTTCCAAACGAGAGCAAGTGCCAGACTGGCTATTCTGACTGCATCTGCTGCTCAGCTTGTGTCATAAATCTTCCACGTGTTCAGTATCTGGAATAAGTGTCTATCTTTAGTGGTCTGTAGGTGCTTCTGAAATAAACAATATAATGTATTAGTATCATTCATGCCTGCTGCCAAGGCTGCAGGTGGCAGCAATTTGCTTGGCTGATCCTCTTGGATAAACCAAGAGCTTCCTTCAGGCAGGCTGCACTCACCTCCACGTTTTTTAAAGGAGCTGTAACTTACACTTAAGTGGTTTTTGAATATTCATACTTTCAGAGTTTATCATTTACATATAAGGCAGCCTCACAAAACTTAGAGACTTTTCCAAGTGTTAATTAATTTTACTTACTTGCATATGTATTTGAGGAGGTTGTAGTTGGCTTGGGGCAAATTCTTCACCTGCTTAACCAGTTCCTGCGTACCCTGAGGGACAGGAAAAACAAGAAGCAGAGCTATTAATGTAAATGCTGCAAAGCAGACGTGACTTTCCTTCAGGACTACAAAGTCCTCTTTCCACAGCCAAATACTGAACAACAGACGATAACACAAAGAGGCTTTGCTTTAGAAGAGGTGTCATCTGGTGTGTTGTGCCTTATGAAGAACCCAATGTCCAGAACTCAATTCAGTTCTCAGTGGAAATCCTCTTGTAAACTTCAATGGTTGATATAGAAGCCTTCAACTAGTGAGGCCTGCCAGCCTTCAAAGCCTGCCCACTGGCATTGGTACCAGTGTAGCAGCAGATGGGCCTTTGCCTACTCGAAACTTGGAGGCATTGAGTGCAGTATAAATACACTGCAGAAACGTTCAGTTGAGCAGAGGAAAGTTTTTTCTTAAAAAAGCTACATGAGTCCAATTCAGCTGCCTCCTTTTTAATGACATACTTCATTTGCAGTCATTCTGACCTGGGACATACCTCCTCACAAAATTTCTGTCTTTACATTAAATGTAAGATGAGACATCAGTTGAAGGAATGATTTAGACACCCCCGAAGCTACTTAAATCATCTAATGAAAACTTCTGACTCAGGAGGCTATTGTCCTGCCACAATCCCAAGTATCATTTGCTTGTTCCTGTCAATGCTGCTGCTGCCTTGGAGATTTGCTTATTTTTGGAGACAACTAAACCTTTTGTGGGAAAACAGATACCAAAGCACATTTAAGGAAAAGTGATAGCTGCTCACTAATGATGGAGAAATTCCAGAAGCAACTGGTTCCAAAAAAGTGCAGTTGAACATTCATTCCAAACTCTCCTTGGATTTTTAAGGACTATTAGGAAGGGAATTCCGTTGGCCAAACTCTTACAGTGTATTCCTGATTTCTCCAGTCCAGAAAAGTCAGAAAGATCCAGAGAGCAGTGCCTATTCCTGCCTTCCTCCTTATTACGTTAAATATATAGGTACGTTTTTATTCTGTACATCCAAGCAAAAAAAAAAAAAGTTATCTAATAAAAACCTGAAACTTGCAAAAAAATTCTTAAAAGCAGTAGCCCCTTTATAATTCCTTAGTTTAAAAACTATACTGGTTTAATGGTGACAGCAATGGAGACACCAGTAAAAGACCAGTCTCTTCTGAAAATCTCAATCCTCTTTTTCAAACTTCTAAAAATTTTTCAATCAAGGACAGCTGCTACTGATGTGAAGGTTAGGGTCAGTTGTTCAGGTCAACCAGCTTTCAAGTGACAAGTTTGAACCAGAAATAGGTGAGCTAAGGGACCTAATTCCCTCTTGAATTTTGCTCTGTAACCCAATTTATTTCACACAGGGAAATCAGGATGGTGTTTGGGACTGTATTTCAAGCGCTCTGAATTAAAATGCCATTGACTCCACTGGATGTAAGAGGAAGCTTTGGAACAGAAACTCAGGCAGCTGTGAACAGCAGGAAACATGACCTAAAGGTACAAGATGCTACCTGAAAGAAAAAAAGGGTTCTAAAAATTTAAAATCCATGTTTTGTCATGAGGAATCTCAGGCACAGTATTACATAGAGAGTATATTTCTATTTATCAAACTACAAACACCTGACAGGCATAAGAAAAGCTCTCTCTCCTACCGCAGCATTTATCAGTTCTGCCACAGATTCATCCTCACCAAGGCCTGGCCAACAGAAGGCAGAGGCTTCTAGGAATACCAGAGCGACAGCATAGAGGAAAACACGGGGTTGAAACCTCTGTAGTAACAAGAAGCATTGAGCATTGCCAGTGGCTGCAGCTCAGCAAGCCATAGAAGCACTGTACTGTTATTTATCATGGGATTTTGCAGAAATAACTCTTACCTCCTTGAAAACGTTGCTTTCCAATGAATGATCCCAAACCCAAGGACTTTGCAATGTGTGTAACAGATCAGCACCAATTCAGAGCTTCTAGTTTGGCTGGAAAACTAGCAACACTTTAGATGATCATAAAAAATTCAGATGCCTCTTTAAAAAACACTCGAAGCCTGGTGTTCAATCCACTGAACTACTCTGTGCGTCTCTAGAGTACAGGCAGCAGTGAAGGCTAAAATACTACCATGTCAAGGCAGCTCAGACTCAAATGAGTTTTTAAACATTTGAAGATCTCTCTTGCTCTAAAACTATTTTTTATTTTCAACCCTCCTCCCCATCAAATCTTTTTTAATGCTGCAGTCCTGCTGAGCTGAAATACCTGGAGATCTCAGCACCACCCAAGGTCTCTGTTATGTCCTTGTTTGCATTTGAACACCAGAGATGAGCTGGGTGCAGAATGAAGATGAAAAGCAATTTGAACAAAAACCCAGGGCAGTATTTGGAGCTAGGCCAGGTTAGTAAACACCACAATAATTCCTATCCATGGTCACAGTGTAGCAGTATGAGGTGCCAACAATTTTCTCCGAAAGGCTCTTGTGCCTTAAGCAATCCTAGTTTTTTGGGTTTGGGGTGAGGGTAGCCATACAAAACTAAAAATGATATTAAGAGTCCAAAAGTCTCATTCAAAACTTTCAAGAGAAAAATTAAAAGAAAATTGTACTTCAAATTAAACCAGTACAATTATGTTTTGTTTCAAAATACTTTTACAAAATAAAATGTTTGATTTTTGAATTTCGTGCTTACCATTACGTGTTAAAAATTATGGTTTCAATGAAACCACGTTTCTGAGCAGGGGGATTTTCCACATGGGAGGCGAGTCAGGCCCCACAGGCTAGGTATGACTTTGTGCTGCATTCTGCTCCACGTGCTCCTGTGCACGTACAGCCTCCCCACCCCTGGTGTGTGCACTCCACCTTCCTTTCTGGAAAGGTAAACAGCCCACGTTTAGGTTCCAGATTTCCCTGACAAAACCAAAATTGCTTATGTTTATAACAGCACCTTAACAAAACAGCTCTGTGCTATGAGCAGTGCTGTATTTTGTAAGTGTTCATTTTGGCTACCTAGTGCTCCCCATTGCCTTTCTAATCTAAAGAGAATTCTGCTCTACAAGGCATTTGAGTCTGGCCTTGCTCACACAGATGTTGCTTCCCAAGCTGCTGCAGCCTGTGCAGGCAAAATCAGGCAAACAACGTAGTTAATAAGCTGAGCAGTGATGTACAATTATGTTTGCCCAATTTGGCAGTGCCTCTACTCTTGTGCAATAGTGCTTAATGGATCCAAAACTTCCCAGTCTGCACATCTTATGACCAAAATCAAACCAGCTCCACTGCCTTAGAAATGCTGCTGTTTCTTGTGAAATAACCACTGTGCGGTCTGTAACATGGCACCCTGCAGAGATGCCTGAGTTCACTGAGGATAAGGCAGAAAATGAGCAAGTTTTGGAGGTAGTAGACACACACCTCTACCTACTAAAACACAACACTAGTGCACTGGCACTCTGATGTGGCTGTGCCCAGAATGCAAGGGCATATCCGTGTGTGGTAACATGCTGTGTCATGCACAGAAATCTGCTTTCTCACCGTTAACTAGAGGTTACATCATTTGAGTGTAGAGAGTAGTAAACTTGCCTTTTAACCATAAAAACTTGTATTGCCACATATGCTACATTTGATGCACACAAACAAGCATCTTCCCGTGGGCATCATGAAGGACAATCTCCACAGAGCCTTCTGCCACTTGAACTGAAGGTGAACCCCAGACTCACAGTGAAGAAAAGTTTTTACAAATCCCACCAAAGACGAGACCACACACAGAAAAGGGACAGAACTGTGGACCACAACTTACAAGCCCTCAGGCCTTTGCTTCCTTAGCAAAGAAAAGACACAAGTAACAGCCCTTGCAGCTTCTCTAAATTTCTATTCTAGAAGATGGCACCCTCATCAGACCAGATCTAACGGGCCTTTGCACTCTGCAAAGGGCTAAGGGAGCGCCACAAGAAGAACAATATGGATGAAACAGATCAGACAATCATATTGTAAATTATCCTGTTCCATGACTGCCACAGACTTGGTAGTTTTTGTCAGCCCTTTCCCTTGCCTGGAAACCAAAGAGAAGAACATTGTAAGAAGGTTCTGGCAAAGTATTCATAGCATTACTTCCCCCACATTCTGGATACTATCATAGCCTGTCTTCTTGTACTGCCTTTCCTCTAAGAAATACAAAGACCATTGCACTGACCAACGCCTCATCTACCAAAATCTTTGGGAAGGAGAATATACTGTTCTGATACATAAAATGGAAAACACGGAAAAAGGGAGTGACTCCATACAGCTTGTTAGTGACTGAACAGCAAGGCTGGGAAAGGAACCCAGATTTCCTCCTACCTTGCATCTCTTACTAATTATGCTACACAAAAGCTTTGCTCAGAAGAAGTAAGCACCAGGCTACAAGACTTGACTTTTTTAGAAGCAGCCTGTGATAACAGCACCCAATTCACAGCTTCAGGTAAATTCAGGGAAAGGTTCCCAGGGACTTCATTGATTTAAATCAAGTTTGAAGAGTGATGAGGAAAAAACCTGTACTACATCGAGTCTTGAGAACATCCTCTGAGGAGGCAGGTGAGAAGGATCACTGACCTCTCCCTCATCTTTTGAGAGTAGCTGTCCACAAGAAAGAAAGTCTTCGTATTTGGCAAAGGGGATGACAGGCTCTGGCAGCTCTCGAAGGTAAAGCTTCAGGAGGGACGCCACAGTGTGAACATCTGTGTTGCTGCAACAGAGAAGAGGGAAGGAAATTTAGAAATCCACACTACCTCAAAGCTTGATGCCTTTTGTTGGGGGTGCATCAAGGTCCCTCTTAGGGACAGGGACAAAGCAGGCACATGGAAGGAAGCTCTTCTGCCAGTCATTTGTACTAGGCAGGAGGGTCTGCCTGGGAACAAGGGAAATCTCTATTTTGTCAAGATAGAAATGCACCTCAGGCAGCACAGGCAGTGGAAGGGATATGCCCATGATACTGCTTAAGGTAGGATGACGCTGTGGTTCCTCTGCCAGTGTGGACCAGGAATGTGAGGAATAGTCCAGCCAAGTGCACGGTGATCACACAGCATTAACAACAGAATCCTGATTCTGTGAAACATAACCTCTGAGCCTCTCACTAATCCTTCCTGATGCTCTCCCCAGCCAGCACACACATACAGCTGATGGGCTGGCTCCCGAGTGTCCTGGTCAATCATTCAGAAAAAAATACAGGAAGCTGTACTTCCTCCAGGTCCTCTATTGCCCTTTGGCATGGCTGCCTGGCTTGTGGCATCTGGAATTTCCTAGCCCATCTGTTATGATACAATATCAGCTTTTATTTTCTCTCCCAATCCAGGAACTTCTTTTTCCTCTTCTTTCTCCTTTGCTTTAAAGTTGGGGTTGAGGTGTCAGATCCCATGGTGAAGATGCACCTGCTCTTCCCTTTCCAGCTATGCAGCTTTTTGTGTATGGTGATACCTCTCCCTCATTCCAAGTTTCCTGTTGTACAACGTTGTTAATCATTGCAGATGACCTCCTCAAAGGTTTTGACTGTTGAAAGTCTAAACAGATTCTGTAACCAGCTCCGCCCTACCAACCATTGCCCGGACAGTCTTTAAAGAATTCTGAGAAAAAGGTAACAGTGAAAATTGGGCAAGAGAACTTCAAATCCTCTCTTCTCTCCAAAAGCTGAATCTCTTCTACTTAGAATGTTTGTTTTTTGCAACACAGGGCTAAAACGCAACTGGAAAAATTACATCAGGAAACTGTCAGCAGATACCATTTATTAATAATCCTGCTAATGCTATTCCTATTAAACAGCTCCATCATATTTGAGAATATCACAGTTTCACACAACGGTTTTCTTCAGTTGATTATAATGTTTTACAAATGAGATCAGTACCCCTTAGTCCTTTTTCTCCTTCAGTGCAGAGTTTCAGGCATGGATGGTGGATCTGACTATCACTGAGAAGCAGAGCCCAGAACAGAGCTTCACAGCCACTGGCTGCAGTAACTGTTTCATCCACAATGCCATGTGAAATCCAGCCAGACTTCTCAGTGGAAAGTGCAATAGGAGCAGACTGCTACAGGTGCTTCCAAAAAAGCAACACCTGGCCTTTCATAAGAATGTTGGGAAAGAAGGCTTTTAAAAATGAATGTTTTAATTATCAGTCATCACAAACGTCTGATCCACCATGGGGCAGGCAGGCTGTAAGCACCTGGGATATCACTGTAGTTACAAAAGACATCTAGAAGCAGTGACTGCAGCTGCAAAATAAGAAAGGATATTCTTTTCACTGCACCTGATTTGGAAAGAAGCGTAAGGATTTCACACTTCTGCTGCCTAGGAATCCCAGGCTGTACATAGATAAGTTATACATAGAGAAAATGATGGTTGCTAGGAGGAGAAGCATTTCACTTAGCCACAGTGGAACTGCCTCTCCCTTGCTGCTGTCTGTGACTACAAATACACAAGACAGACTGCATGTACACAAGTGGACATGGTGGAAAGAGTGAAAGGCAGGAACTGGGGGACCCTCAACTTTCCAGTACTCGGTAACTCCAGGCTTGCTTCCTTTAACTCTGTACTGAACCTTCAGCTACCACATCACATGCTGACTACTCAAAAGGCAGGCATTCCTATCTGGAGGTTCTTAGTGCCTCTCTAAAGAGGACACTTCGCACTGATCTATTTAGCCACTGCAAATGCCTCTGCACCTGAGGTGGTAAGGAACCTGGAATAGGTTGCCCAGAGAAGCTTCTATCCCTGGAAGTGTTCAAAGCCAGGTTGAATGGGCTCTGAGCAACCTGGTCTAGCAGAAGGTATCCCTGCCCACGGCAGGAGGCTGGAAGGAGATGAACCTTAGGACTCCTTCCAATCCAAACCATTGTACAATTCTATTTTGCTTCAAAAATGCTGGGTGGAGGCTTGATTTATCTATATAACAATGAAGTTAGTATAGATAAGACTGAAGTAAGAAGCGAAATTGAAATTTTCACTCCTAATCCATTCCTTTGGTAGATACTCCTATCCAGAGTACAAGCACTGAATTAAGATAATTCTAATTCTGAACTAGAACACCCATATATTCAGTTAAAAATACAAAGGTTTCGTGTAAGAAAAGATTAAGTGAAACAATTTGATGATTTCAAACTTATTTTTTCATGAAAATATTTCTAAATGTTTGACACTTCCATTTAGGGAGCAAATACTCTCTGTGGTTAAGAATCAAAGAAAGGAGGATGGGTGGTCTGGGAAGCTGAGGGAAGAGAGGAATTAGAAGAATGCTCCAAATAAACTCTGAAGATATACTTCCCAAGATGAGACCAAACACTGTTTCTGCCCACGCAGGAGACAGTGCTAGCTCTTCCTGCAGTGGTAGGCAGGGAAGGCATTGGCAATGTTGAGACTGGCTGCAGGTCCAGGGGAAGAAATCCCCTAAGGTTAATGTGTTGGTAATAGACCAGATGCCACTGGCACCACCTGGAAAAACAGGGCTAGGGAGTTCCAGCAAGAAATGGTGCCAGGTCTCCAAGACAAGATCCCAGATTCGATCTCACTTATAGACTTGTGATAGAGATCAGACCAGATCTACACAATGCCCTTGGATCCAAATATCCCTGAAGTTCAAGGTCTCTGTTAGGGTGAAGCCCTATTTCACAAAGGGCTATTAAGCTTTGCACAATGCTGACCTTCGCTCCAAGCAGGATGTACATAAGACAGAGTGAAGGAAATGCTAGTAACAGGGTAAGGGCAGTTTTTGGCTGGAAGGACCCTGACAGCATCAACCTTTCTGATCATCTGACTGCCTGGGGGCCAGTGTAGAGACAGCACAGCTGAGAGCTGCCCCTTCCCTTGCTGCCTGAGACAGGGCTGACACTTCCCATGGGAACCGACACTAAGCTGAGCATCTACAAAACAGCCTCTGGCGTAACAGCCAGGGGAAACATGTGAGACAGCGGTGACTGTTCTGAAACCTGGTGACAAAGGGAGAGTCAAGATATTGCCCCAGGCAGATCTGCTGGGAGAATGGAACATCTGAAAGCAGTACATCATCTAGTTCACCTCTGTCATACCCATTTCTGTGACGAGATCCCACCAACTGCTCGGTTTGCTGCACCCAAGTCTAGCAATGCTTTTCATTCAACGCGTGTTTAAGCTGGATCACTGGAGGAGCCCCATGCAGACCAATGAGCTCTGCTCCACCACTGAGCTGAATAAAAGCCTCCACACCTAACACCGTGTGGGAGAAAGCTCCATCAGTGCTTTCAACAGAGAGAATGATGGCGTGGAAAGAACATGTAAGCTAGGATTGCCACTGCATGGACACTCCTGGCAGATTATACACATCACAGATACACTAGCCTGAATTTGGTGATGTCAACTCACCTGTCAAAAAGGGGTTTCTCTCCACAGTCAAAAGAATCCTGCAGATCTTTGACAAGGTTGGCTTGTCCAGGCATCCGAAAGAGCCCCTCCTCTGTAAGACCTCGCTCCCGAATAAAATCCACACACTGTTCCACCAGCAGAGGGGCCAAGCGCTGGCCATACTTCCGCTCGTACTGTACGGTGTCCTCCAAGCGCTGTCCAAAGATCCCTGACAGCAGAGAGCAAGAGAGACATCTGGGTGTCAGCTTAAACTCTTCCTGAGCTGTTGCTCAGGGCACACAAGGAGGTGAGCTTTCACATGGAGGGGGCAGCCAGTGTGAAGGCCCAGTTTCTTACAGACTCTGAAGAATAAAGCTATTTTAAAAAACAAGAATTACATTATGAATTTTCTTCTGCTTAACAGTGCTTCAAATTATGCTCCACTCTAAGCTGTTTTATATCTCATATACAAGGAAGGTGGGTTTATGGCTATGTTTATGGTTATCCATGGCTGTGCTGAACTTGGATTAAGTAATTATACTTTGATTGCATCTTCCATCACAAGAAGACCAAAACAAAGGTTACACTGACTTTATGGGACACATTTCCTTCCTGCATGCACCCACTGCTCAGACTGTCACACAACTGCCCTCCACTAGCTTGCAGCTGGCCAGCCCAACAGGCAGCAATCCCACTAAGAGGCGACTGCTAACACAGCAGAGTACAGCTGTCAACACTAAAACTGGATATTGTGAGAATCTTCCGCCATCCTGGGAGACCCTTTCTATTTCTTTTCCTTTAATTAAACTTGCTGAATGAAAATTTAAAAAAACCAAAAGCCAGTAAAATACATGCAAAATCCATTGCCCTTCCTACTAAAAAGTGCGTGCTGTACTTGTCGCACCTTGAAAATATCAGAAGCACCATATTCTCTAAAACCAGACTGGCCTAGGTTAATTCTTTAGTCAGATCTACTGTAGATATATCATTAAGTGTGAAGCCCTGTCTTTTTTTTGGGGAGTATGGAGTTCCTGACCAATACCAGCTGCTGAATGCCACTACTGGCATCAGATCTTTCAACAACAGAGAAGGGGCTCAGGCTGTAAGGACCAGAGGTCTTAGTTCAATTCCTACCACTAGGAGACTGCTCCATCTATAAGGACTGCCACTGAGTTGAGTTCTGAAACTCTATTTCTTGCACTCTAAAATGTTAGGTGGAGTAAGGGAGGATAGTACCCAAGTTAATCATGTTTTGGCAATAAAAATTCAGTAAGTGAGGGAAGCCCACAATCTACTCTCAGAATTTCAGACGAGAGCAGACAGGAAATTCTATTCAGGGATTTCTCAAAGCTACAGAAAGTTTTCTACTGGTGCCAAGGATCATTAGATCATTCATTCAGCACTCAGCTAAACTTGCAGGTCTGAAAAAAAAGCAGTGTGCAATATTGGAGTCACACTGTTTCACACCCAATAGCCAGAAGCAGTGTTTAATACTTGCACATATGTGCTCATATCAGGCCAGGGAATTTGGTCATTTCTGAAGGCTCTACTTACCTTCCCCTACTAGTGACCATGTGTTCCTTTTTTTCAGTTTAGTGCTACATTCATGAGAGGCTGATAACTCCGTGTAGGACGTTACCTGATCACCGACCACTGTTCTTCATAGGAGACACCGTGTCAAACCATACCTGCATTCTATATTCAGTCCAACCCTGCTGAATCCTCAGTGAAACAAACCTCTCATTATCAGTTTCAACTCATTGAACCAAAGCTGCAAGAAGGATCCTGAAGTCCAATTTCCTTTCCCTGCCTGTTTTTTATACATCAGAAGACAGAAACTCTCCTTACACCACAGCCTACACAACTGCATTACAGTATCAAAGCCGGAGGGCCATGAAAAGTCTCAAAGGAAATTCCCTCATCCTGGCAGGAGGGCATGCCCTGGAGCATGGGAGTGACTTATCTTTATCACTGTATATGCTGGATTTATTGCAGAGTAAAGGTTTTACTAGTTCTCATTTCTAATCTCTTTGAATTTTCACCTGAGTTGGGTGTCTCCAAAGTCAGTTCCTAGGACAGGGAATCTCTTTCTGCTTTTGCACGGATTGCTTTGTAATCTCATCATGTAATCCCTGCTGTCATGATGGGGCATATATCTATTTCCTCGAAATGATACATGTTCACTTTTCTAGATGCAAGACATAAATCCAGGAAGGTCAGGATGTGGCAAATGTCAGGGCAACAGCAGCCCTCTTTTCTCAAATCCCTACTTGCTGAATATGTTTCCTAATGGGTCTGTCTAGGGAAAACTCTGGGAAAGAGGTAAATGCTCTGCATTCCCCAGGCATAAAGCACATATACAATGTTCTTCTGTAAGCTCATGTTCTGATGTTCTACACTTAACTCATAACAAGGAAAAAGGCAGTGTCAGACACACACACAAGCAAGCACACAGAACAACCATACGTGTAACCTCCACTGAAGCTCTGCCTACTTTTTCCCAGCCTTGACTGATCTGTGCTCAGCAACATCTCTAATAGATTTCAGGCAACATCAATCCTTGCCTTCACAGTCAGCTTGAATCACAACAGCAGTAGCTTTCTGTATGTGCAATCTACCTGTGTGTGACTTCTGGTGACAAGTGGACTACAGTCAAATAGAGACCACCGACACAGAGATTAATGACTGTGATGCTAAGATAACAGAGACAGAAGGGTGATCTGCTTTGAGAGTCAGCTGGAGCAGCAGATGGACCCTTCACAAACACAGTATTGCCATTACTGTAGGTGTCTCCTGCACAGCCGGATGCTGGAGATCCCATCTTTCCTCCTTACACATGGAGGTCAGTAACATCTTCTTCTCCTGGATGAAAACAAGAGTCTTTGGAGGAAATAAAGGCACTGAAAAATATTCTTACACTGCAATACTCTTCACCTCCCTCCAGACCATTTCAAATAAGTAACAAGAAAAACCAGGCATGAAACCAAACATGACCGAGGATGAAGGTGATCTACCTATCACATGATGAGTGAAAGGACCTGGCACAAGTGTGGGATTCTTCTTGTGTGACAGTGTCTGCCGAAGGGCTGTGCTAGTGACATCACACAGTCTGCACAGGTCATTTTTTGGTGGGGAAGAGGACTCAGAAGCCATTTCCATGGTGAAAGACTTCCCCCAGCCCAGCTCTCTGAGCTGCCTCCCAACCCGGTTTGGCAGCCCCACTCCAGCCAAACTCCAGCTGCAGATTTATGCCTTTCTCTCTCCCCTGAACTCTTATTTTCCATGTAAGCATTCGAAGGGATCACCAAACATTGCTCAAACAAAATATTTCACCTGAGCTAAGCCTGTTGCTAACTGCAAATTTCCCTTTATTACATTTTTCAGTTACACTGCATCTCTATGCTTTTTCTTTCTCTCTATCCTAATTTTTTTTGCTGAGCCATAGTCAAGGGCCACCACAGATGCTGCTCAGAAGAAGACTGCATCCAGGCCAAGTCTTCTGGCAGTAATAGCATTATGGTTGGTGTTAGGAGAGAAAAAGCATAGAGCTGCAATTAGTGGGACTGGAAAGTTGGCCTTGAAATTGTTCATCTGTGCAGTGGCTGCAGAACTTGTCCATGGCTTAGAAAAAGAAAAGTAGTGTTAAGGTTCATAAAAAGAGCAAGCTAAGAGCTATTTATGGAGTGGGGCTGGAAAGGGACTGTCAAAGGCAAGTTTGAGAGGCTGACAGTTCCAGGCTTGAAGAAATCTTTCATCTGGGCATCTGCTGGGGGACCTTGATGAAGTTCAGGAGAATTATCACTTGGGCCCTCTCAGTCACACTGGCAACAGACTTGGCAGATGTGCCTACTTCAGTCTGCCAAGGCTACGCAGGGCAAACTGAGGAACTGGTGTCCTGCTGGTTCTGTATCGTTTGTCTCATTTCCATCAGGTCTCGGAGCTTGTGAAAGTGATGTAAAATGCCCCTGAAACTACCAGTATATGACAGCATCTCCGGTTTGGACAGGGACTGCCCTGCCTTGCAAGGAGAAGCAATGTGGAGCCAGTCACACACAGCCTCATCCGCTGGCTCCTCAAGGCACAGGCCTGTTTTTAATCACTGGGCCCTGCAGCTCAGACTGAACTTGGCAGCTCTTCACTCCATTTGATGATCCCACTGGAAGACATTAAAGTCTTTTTTCTTCATTCTAAAGAAGGGGAGCCATTGCCATCCAGGCACACTCCAGACAGAGTTAAGCTGGAAATAAAGCCAAAAGCGTACTAGCAACCTAAGGGTTAACTTTCCTTGTCATACCCTTATCTATAGCTAGGCCCTTTTGTTTGGTTTCAGAGCAGAAAAAAACTCCAGCATGCATGGAACCACATCCTTAATCTCAGAAAGATTCAAGAGATACTAAAAAAATGGGCTAGCAGAGCTAGAGAATTTCCTTCCTCTACTCCAACAAGCTGCCTCTGTTCTTTACAGATTTAGGTGACTCTTTGTGGAAAAAGCGAGCCAGGAATGATGCACTGACTAAGACACAGGCTCTCTGTCCTGGCCTGAATAGCTCACCCACCAGCTCCAGGCATACAAAGCCCATACATTCAGCTATGCTGTCCAGACATGCAGTGGGCAGGAAAATATATGCTCTCTGCTACATTTTTCCTCATCGGAGGCTCTGATTTCAACCAAAATAAACTAAAGACAGAGATAAAGTCAGTTTTTGAGTAGATTTTCTTCATGGGGAGGACTAAGGACTCCGCATCTGCTTAAAGTGTGAAAAGTCCAGGCACACCTACGTCAGCTGTATGTACAGCTTATTACACACACGTTAGAAGATGTGTGGGAAGATAATCAGGCTTACACCTGGATGCTGCTATACAACAGTACACACACCCGCGCATGCATGTGGTGCCTCACAGACAGGCAGTTTATGGATATAAAGATTGTGTACGTGCTCACCTGCACAGGTAAGTGCCTGCTTTTACCTTCCCACTTACATGCTTAAGTTCCCATTTATCTGTCCCTCTCACACATGAAAGCACTGAGAAAAAATCACGGGCAGACATTCAGAAATGCATATGCTTCCACAGCACAAAACACACGCAAATCTTTAACTTATTTCCCCTCCCCTAGCCCACCCAAGAACACACTACGTGAATTACTGCAGAAGCAACAGAAAAAGGAGTTTCGTGGTAGGAGCCATATGTACCTAAAAAGAGATAGTCCTGAACAACTACACAATCCAGCCAGCCAAAGAACACAAGAATAGGAGAAAAGAAAGGAAGCAACAGACAATTAGGAATCAAGAAAAACTGATTAAATAACTTGCTCAGAGTCACACAAATGGGTCTGTGGTAGAACTTGGTGCCTTCTGACCCTGTTCCCTGAAAGAGCAGTGTCCACATACTAGAAGCTGACTGCTCTCATCCACATACATCCATTTAAATATTCTGTGTATATGCAGAGAGAAACACTCCTTCCCAGAACAATCTTCACATCCTAGCTTGATATCCAGTAGTATTTTTGGCCACAGACTGTGTCCTTCCAACTCCTTCCCCCTTTGCAAAGTCAGCTCCTATTTTAGATTCTCAGCCTCTAAGTCTACACTTAAATATCTGCTTCTCCTCTAGCAAAAGAAAACCATAACAAATCTAAACTCCGGAAAATCATCTCATACCTCTCGTTCTTGTGCAGCACTCAGCTACATGACAGGCGCTGAGCTTCAAGCAGAAACCAGGCAGTGTCAGACAGCAGGAGCGGCAGAGAAAGAAAGTCCTGACTTCAGGCATCAGACACATACTGAGTCCCAGCACTGGCAGCTTTCCATTCACCCAGCGCTACAGAGCAGAGAGCAGCCGAGCTGCCCTGGGAGATAATCTCGGCAGCACGTCTGGTCTTAGCTCCACAACTCGGCATTAATTATGACTTGTGCAGAAAGCATTTGAAATATCCAATGAGATGCAGAGCTCCCCGGCTGCTCGGCACAGGGAAGGAGAGAGGAGAAAGACAGGCAGGTAGGGTCTTGCCCACCCTCGAAGCAGCCGCCAATGTAAACAGCAGCTAAGTATGGGTCACAAGTTTTAACAAAGGCATCCCCCATCGGCTCTGTAATATATTCATGCTCTAATTGCTTGTCAGATCTATTCTAGATAGCTGGAAAAGCTGAGCAACAGTTACTGTCTGCATGCCACACTCTGGATCCTTCCTGATACAGGCAATATTACTGTGCTGCAGGCAACCTGGTGCCCTGGTCTGGCCTCCCATCTGCTTGCAAAGCACCAGAAGCAGAAACCTAGTTTTGGAGGGGAATATTTCCCCACGGTAGCCTTAGCGTGTTCCGAGCGTACTTCCACAGCTCTGGGACATGTTGGAAAGTCTGACAAAGCTTAGGAAAAGCTATACTCCCTGCCCTGTGCAGGTTTTTTGGTGCTTACTGCCTCTGCTTTAGCTCTTTAGAGAGAAGTTTCCTGAATTAATAGCTCAGCTGAATAACAGGTAGGGGAACAGACTACAGCTCCTCACATGCGAGCCAATACCCAGCCACTTTACTTGCAGGAAAACATCTACCCCCCCTCAGCTCCTGCTCTCAGGGTAAGAAGCCTGTCATTAACAAAAATGCTTACCATGCAATGCCCTGTGCAGTTATACAGAGGTCAGGCCTCCATCCCATTCACAAAATGCACTCATGTGACTGCAGATCTGCAGCAGTCACCGCCCAAAACCCTTGCACCAAGCTTTTGTAATTTTATCAATATTAGCTAACTTTTTCTCCCCCTACAGGATAAAAAACCAAAACACACCAACAACAATTTTATCTGTTTGCAGCTGCTCATCTGCTTTGGCTGCTAAAATCTCTGTGGTCACTATATAGAGCACATTCATCTTAACTTAGTGGCCCCCCCCTTTCTTAGCTATGCTGTGGCCCAGTTTGATCACACTAAGAAGATACTGACCCAGCAGACAAGCTATGAGATTCGAGTCAGTGAGACAGTGTTGTCCCACAACAAACTTCTCTATATTCTGTTTTGACCAAAAGCTCCTGAAGAAAAGAACGCCCCTCGCTATAAGTGAAGACAGTACCAGGATGCAGAGCTTCAGTTCTTTAAATGGTGTGATTCTTAGGGCTGTCATGTGCAGGACCAGAAGCTGGGACTTGGATGATCCTAGTGGGTCCCTTCCAACTCATAATATTCCATGACTGGCAAGATAGTAAGGTATTCCTTAGCTATTTAAGGTATACCCTGAGCAGCATGGTACTGCACAGCTAGACACCAGGAGCCCAGTCAGTACACTAGACAGTATTTAAAACACACTAAATAATATGTAGAAAGTGATGGAAATCCTTAAACCAAAGGTACAAATGAGGTCCTGAATATTCTTTATCCTTTCATTATCCTTTCTTTCCTTGTGGTGAACACAGCAGGCTGCAAATGAGGGAGAGCCTGCCCACAACGCTAACTGGTGAGCAGGACCGATCCTCTTTTAAATGGCTGAGACACCACCAAAATTTCTGGCACTATTTCCTGGAATAATACCTCAAAACGTGTCACACCTGCTAATAACATTATGGAGCCTATGACCTGGTGCTTGGGATGGGAACACAGGAGATAGCAAATGCAGACTTTTATTCTTCCATTCACTTCTCCATTTCTGTTTTCCATCTCTCAAAACACAGGAACAAGGAGGTATCCAATGAAATAGAAAGTCATGCTGTTGAACATGGACATTGTTATACCCAAAGCATAATTAACCTGTGAAATTCACAGCCACTCTGTGGCCAAGGACACAGCATGACTCAAAGCATGATTAGACTTCAGAGGAACTTACAATGCTATGAGATGATGAAGCTGATGCAAACTCTTCTCCAAAGAGCAAACACACCTCTCTGGTGGGAGAAAAAAGCTGGAGCACATGCTTGCTCACATAAGCACCAGAACTGAGACAGAAAATGGCAGCTGCTCCAGTGTTGTTCTCTGCACAAGCTAACCCTGCAGCTATAGGAGTCCTGTGGCAGCAACACTGTGCTTTACACTCCACAAGTACCACCTGTCTTCTTATGTGAAACTCTTAATCCTTTTAAAAACATGGTGCTAAAATTCCTGACTTAGACTACAAAATATGATGAAACTGGAATAAAAATCACAAGATATATACATATATATAAAATATTGCTTCTGTGTTTTGAATTTCCACGTCACATTTGGATCTTGCTTTCTCTGTTAACCACATTTGTCAAAAATGAAATCCAAGATTCACACATCATCACTGGATTGCAGGGGTTGCAGACTCCAGAAGTATACTTGATTCTGCAAGAACAGCAATATAATCCAAAGAATTTGCCACATTGCATATAAAATACCATCAAAATTTTCACCTGGAGATTTCCCCATTCACATGTGCCAAGGAGAGAAGGGCTAATGGAGACTGAACTCCCTCTTTCCCCACTGGTAAGAAGTTGTTTAACTGTAGAAAAGTTTAGCAGCTCTTATTTTCTACAAAACAACTTAGGTTTATAAAATTGTTCAGACAGTACATCTCCCATGAACTTTTTGCTGGGGAGCTGGATGAATTCTCTTTCCCAGTGTCATTGCAGGGAGAGAAGCCTAGCACTGCTCTCATGAGCTAGCACCACTGCAGTTGTTCTGTTGCAGATACCAGAACAGGTAGAAAGCAATCTGCTTTTACACTCATTGCAAGCCTCGAGATTGGCCGGGAAGTTCACTACAGCTCACACAATCTCTGAAAATCCAAGCACGTTTCAGGCTTGGCATCTAACTCAAGTGAAATTCAGTCTTCAGTCTGGTTGCTACAGACAGGAATGGTGAACCTGCATGAACTCAGAGTATTCCTCCTCATCTCTGATTGTGAGAAAAGTTGTTGGCTTGCACTGCTGTAGCAAGTGCCCATGGGGTGTGTGTATTTTTAGATGCTGGCTTAGAGGATTAGCTAATATACAGGTACACTCAAGCAGATCTGAGGGAGCTCAGATGTAGGAAATTGCTCTATTTGTACAGAAGGGCCTAGCATCAAAGTTAGAAGCATAACTGAAGTTCCCCGTTTTTCAAGACAGTTGAACCTTGTACAGACTCATTTCTTAACCCAGGTAAACCTGGGCACATCTTTTATCTACTGAAAGCTGGCAGTGAGCTGGCTAGACGTGATCAGTCAGAGCTGAACCCAGCAAGAAAAACTTCAGCATGAATGTCTTCTGTACAGAAATTTTCCCTTCCAATTTCCTCCCTCTCCAAACACTTTGGTCAGATCCTTCTCTCAACAAAATTATGTCCCCACACCCCTCATCAGCTCGAGGCTGGGGTCTCAACCTTTACTGGTGAAATTAAATCTTTTGAGGATAAACAGGCTTCTGTTTACTGACTGATAAAACAGTTCACTCTAGGTTAAAGATTAGCAAATAGCTATACTCACCTTTCTACCACAGTACATTCTTCTTAACCTCTGTGATGTGTCTTCCCATCTCTCCAAAATGTGCCAAGAAAGGAACTGACTAAGCAGCACTGTAAATTACCCTGTGATGGACTGACCAGTTTATGCTCCAAATTGAGATTGTAACTGTGCACACAGATGATAACATGGTAACTGTGCTCACACAGAAAAAGATGATAAACAGACCTAAACATCACTTAACCACAGAATTCTGAATCCAGAACCAACCCCCTGCGTTTATTGCTCTATTTCTCTAAAAAAAGGCAAGAGCATTTAGAGAACAAAATATCAAGAGCAGCAAAAAATGCCTTTCAGCAAGCAATGATCTGGACCAATGTGCCCTGGACAACTTTTTTCTCCCCACAACCTAAGACCATATTTTACAGAAATTTTTACTCATTGCTCTTGCATATGTTTCTCTATGTTTAAAAGACAGCTTCCATACAATTGTCTGAAGCTATGTCTGCAGAAAGCACCCCATCAGCAGGTCATCTCTTTCAAGTGGTGCTGCTTCTTTATGCCCCCACCGGGCAGAAAAGCTTTACAAAAATTCTGAGTGTTGGTTAGTAAAAAATAGTTACGACATAGTGTAATTGTTGCCTCCAGTGTCTCATCACTAGAGATGGATGAGAATTCCAGCTGTGGGTTCAAATGAAGGATCACGGAGTCTGAAACCTCTAGTAAGGAATAAAATTATTCACCTGGATTTCTGGCCATCCAGGAACCTGGCAGAGACTGTGCTCCAGACTCACAGCCAAAACTTAGCACATTAGGCACTTTGATCCATTCAGAAAGCCAAACAAGCCTATGTCTTGAAGCTTTTCCATATCCCAAGCCTTCCCATATCCCAGGGCTGATAACCTAAGCACAATCATTCACTGAGATGCAGTCAGGATCAACAGTGAACACATGGATTTTTATCCAAATCAAACTTCATCATAAATACCTCTGTCAGTCTCTAACCTTCAATTGTAAAACTCACTACCAGGTCAGTTGTATTCGGTTTCACTTGGTTGCATCCCCAAACTCAATCAATGATGAAAATCTGTTACCTAATTCCCATATATTTATCTTTATCCTCCACTGTCCACCTAAAATCCTCACCAGCTTACAGCTTCACCACCCAAGCAATAAAGTCATCATCCAAGTTCCAACAACAGCTGAACCTGACCAGCTGTGCTTGGGGAAGGGGCAGCATTTAGCTCCTGTTTGTAAAATAGGCAAAACATTTCAGGAAATTTGTGAGCCTTTAAAGAACACTTCTAGAAGTGGTAAAGAGCTGAATGCTTCCTTCTCTAACCTGCAGCTGAGAAGACATGAAGGGGAAATTGCAAGTCCTATTACATGATGATGAAGAAGAAGAAAAAAGGAGAAACTGTGGATGGGAGAAGGGTAACATTAGAAAGGAAACAGGAAAAGAGAGACAGGGTGAATTTATTTCTTCTCAGCTCCTAAATGGTTAAAACTGCAACTTGCAAGGAGCAGGCTACCATTCCCTTTCATTCAGTAATAACATATTCTCATAACATTCATCAAAGGACTAATACCCAGAAATTAAAATACGTGCCTGCAAGCTGAGAAACACCACAGGAACACGTTTGTCCCATTAACACACTGCCAGGACGTGCAGTGAGAACCACCAGTGCTTTAAAGACTGTCAGCTCTCAAATGTCAAACATGAATCTAATGATTACAGGAACAGTCTCACTGAGAAATCACCAGTGCAGGGGGTGGTACTGGTCAGAATATGTGCTACAGGCAATAGCCACCAACAATATAACAAATGCACAGCCACTGTCAGCTCTCCATGGCACTTAGTAGCTGAAGAGAAGAGGAAAGCAAATCATATTTTATCTAAAGTTGAACTGCTCTTTGTAAAATGGGCACATTAAGCTAGTGACTACCACCAGAAATGTTTCTTTGACTGCCCAGGCAGACTTATCTTCTATGAACACATCTAATTGTATTTTTAATCCATTTCTTCTTTTTATTTCTGCACTTTGTGACAAGGAGTTTCTCAGTTCAATTGTGCTCTGCATGAAACTTTTTTTTCCTTGGTGTAAACCTCATGACTGTGCAACTGTTCAGATCCTCCTCAGATGTATCATTTTATCCATCCGACTTCCCTGCAATCTTCTTTTTTCCCAGGACCTTGTTGAAGTTTTTTGGTTTTTTTTTTTGGTTTTT
>VZRR01003730.1:177628-203717 GCA_013398015.1 Oreocharis arfaki | reverse complement strand
CTTGTTTTTTTGGGGAGAGGGTTGGTGGGTTTGGGGTTTTTTCAGGGGTTTTTTTTTTTTTTGTTTGGTTGGTTTTCCTTTTTGTTTTTTTTGGTTTTTTTTGAGGATAGGGCTTCAGATGGATTTTACATCTTAATTGCTTATACAATCTCTGGAACATAAGAACATTTCAGGGGCTAGCTTGTATTAAAAATTCCACCCTGAGCTCAAAAAACCTTTCCTAGCACAAGTTTCATTCAAATGAAAACATACCCATATGATGTTTCATTTTATCAAATCAGCGTTTCCCAACAAAAAGAAGTTCCATCAAGCAAACCCCACGAAAAGCTTTACCCTGCTCACCTGCAAATGCAACAGAGGTGACTCCTGTTTGTAGTTCTTCCTCTATCTGCTAATCTGGTTGAACAGAGACACTGAGAAGCTGCCTGTCATTCCCCAGACCTGCGTCTCTGCTCTTTGGTGCCCCAGACTGTCCATGGTAAGAGATAAAGCACTAGAAATTCATTTGCCTGATGCCAAATTACATCATCCATCAGAAGGCTCTGGAACTAAGCTGGCTGATGACAGCTGGGGGTAGTGCTGCAGTGCAGAGCTCATGCTGCTGCCTGGGGCTTTTGAAACCAGTAGCAAGGGACCTTCCCTGAGGAGCCCTGACACAGCACTCCAAGAACACCCCTTTCTGCTCTGGGATGACCAAGCTACTGCAGAGTCTCCAGTCAGAGCCCAGACCAGCCTGGGCACTAGTACCGAGTGTCACTGAAAGCCTTGAGCCAGCAGCTTTAGAGGTGAAATACGTGCAAGGAGCAGGGGAGCAGGATATCACTTCTAAAGGACATATCTTTAAAACTTAGTAAGGAACACCTTGACATGCTTTAGTTTTGCTTTTAGTTTTAGACCCTTCCATCAAACTTTTCTACACTCTATCCATCAACCTTGATAAGAACCACTCTGGACCTTCTCTTCTTTTGGCTAAACAATCCCAGCCTCCTCAGCTTCTCTTAGCATTTTACTTGCACAATCCTTTAATCATTTTAGTGGCCTTTCATTTGACTTACTCCAGTGATCCCACATCCTTCTTGTCCCAGGCAGACCAGAATTGGACAAAGCATTCCAGGTGTGGAATTACTAGTGCTGGGGTGAAGGCTCACCTCTCTGAACCTGCTGGAAATGCTCTTCCTAGAGCAGCCCAGGAATTTGCTGGCTACAAGGGTGCATTGCTGGCTCATGTTCAACTTGTCCAAGAGCATCTCCATTCTTCTCTGCAAAGATGCTTTCCAGTCAGTCAGCTCCCCATATGTGCTGTTGTCTACATTCATCATCTGCAGATGCAGGACTTCACATTACTCTCTGCTGAACTTCATGGGGTTCCTGCTCACTCCTTTCTTCAGCCTGTTGAGATCCCTCTAAACAATGACTCAATCCATCTGATGCACCAATCAGTCCTCCCAATACCATCTGCAAGCTTGCTGAGGGTGTGCTCTGTCCCGTTACCCAGGTCATTAACAAAGCTGTTAAACAGTACTGGCCCCAGCATTGCCCTTCACATCCCTTGCCAGATTCAACTCCAGACTGCTTTCGCCTTCCTAAATCTATTCCTAAGTCATGCTCAAGAATTTCTCTGCATTCCTCCTCTTAGATCACCTGTCCCTGCTTCCACTTCTGTGCTCTCATTTTAGTTAATGAGCTTTGTCACAAGCACCTTGTTCATCCATGCAGACCTCTGACACCTTTGCTTGGTTTCCTGCACAAGGAAGAGGACTGTTCTTGAGCTTGAAGGAAGTGATCCTTGAAAATCCACGAGTTCTCCTGGTCTCCCCTCTTCTCTCCAGGACCATATCCCATGGCATTCTTCCAAACACATCCCTATGGTCAAGGTCCATGGGTTTAATCTATTTGCCTTGCAGAAAGATGCCGTCAGAGTGGTTCTTTTACAGATAGTCATTGTCACCTCAGGCAACTCATCTGACTGCTCAATATTTCAGATTCCTCCTTAACAAAAAATGAGGACAATTGCCTTTCCCTACCTCAAGGCTGTAAGACGATGGTAAAATATGCTGGTCATAAAGCAATAATAGAAGCCCCCAGATATATCTGACAGAGATGCATCAGAAAAAAAAAAGAACTTAATCAGGTCTCAGTCTTGAAACATTCTCTGCTGTAAAAAGTTCTGGCAGCAAGATCCACTCCCAACTTACTTTAGTTACTGTATCTTAGTTTCCATATCCACAGGGGTACCATCTCTGCTTGAGATACTTTTGCCTGGGGGCAAGGCTAACCCAGCACCTCCTCACAGATGACTCAGGCATCCTCTAGTCCTGGGCAGATACCTGACCTCATAACCCCCATCATCTTTCTCTTCCTCTTCCCCTGGCTGGGCCCATCTCTCAGCGGTAGACAACAGCAAGAGCAAACACTGATAAGCTGCATCAGGCGCCAGCTATCTCGGTGCAGAGATAACAGCAGGTATCAGGCACAACAAACACCCAGTGCCACTCTCCACACACCTGGGGGAGCTTGCACAAGGGAAGCCCACCCTGACACCTCCTGAAGGGGCTCCTCCTGACCCAGTCAGGAATCCTACTTGAGGCTGTCTGGGGGAGTCCGCTAAGAAAAAAGGGAGTAGAAATCTCCTGTCTTCGGACTGGGCAAACAAGAGAAGTCACCTCCTTCCTCCCCCTCATTACCCCTTCAGTGGTATTTTAGCATCTTAAACTCACTGACATGGCTCTATAGTTATGATGCTCTAACTGGAAAATTCCCATACCTCAGGTGGAAAAATTAAAATTCAAGACTCCCAAAACTTAATGTCATATCCTAGCTCCTAAATAGTTTGGCATCCTGGTAGACATGCACCTAATAGAAATATCTGATCCTTCAAAACAGTCATGTTTGCTCTCATGCAGATGTTATCTCAAAGATATTTACTCATCTAAAGCAGGATTCCTCATTAGGCCTATGCAGGGCTAGTCTTCCATTACCCATAAGGACACTGAACCAAGAATTAAATTACACTTCAGACACTTGTCCCACATCTCGCAGCTCTCCCCTAATACAAGACATAATTGCACAGGGCCCTGGTTCCCAAAAAACCCATTCTCTGTGCTGGTCGCTGCCAGAAGAAGAAAGAATCTACACATCATGGTCTATCTATAAGGCAAAGATGTCTGGAATTAATGACAGTAGAAGAGCTTCCTCAAGGGACACTTCTTCAGACCCCACCAGTGTAACAGTGACCATTCTTCCTGAGTAGAGAAACGATCCATGAAGCTCTTGCAACACAATTACTTTGTCATAGTGTAAAGCTCTTCATGTTTGCCTAAGGGAAACATCCCTTCCAACTGTTTCACCTCCCCTCCATCACAAGTAACTGATGAAAGCTTAGGATGAAGAGGAGGAGAAATTATGATAAAGTCATGGAGAAAGAAAGGGGCTGAGACATGTATTTCTGGCGGAGAAGTGAGGAACTGCTCATGGCAAGACAGAATACGTAAACAGAAGAGAACAAACACAAACATAAATCAAGATTAATACAGAATGATTCTGTCCCCATGCTGTGCTGGCTGTGTGCTGAGCTGTGAGAGAGTTATGCCACTTGGCATTCCACTCAGGCACCAAAAAGCTGAGGTTTTGTATCTCATGGCCAGAAATTTAGTCCTAGACAAACTGTTTTACAGCTGATGCAAGACAGACACAAGGAAGGCATGCCAACTGAGAGGTGGGCATGTGAAAAGGAAATTCCTTGCAGTGGCTGTACCTCCTCAGACTAGAAGTACAGGCCCACCACATGTGTACAGACTAAGATCTCCTCTCTCCTCCAGCTACACCAAACACTTTCAACACATCCAGCCTGGGAGGACAAGGTCATTCTCACCCAAGCCTGTGGCCACAAACCCTCTGGTTTAGCGCTGTGGCACTGCTGCAAGCACTTCACATTAAAGAGCAGCCACTGAACAGTATGACTGTAGGACACAGAGGGACTCTCCAGATGAGCTTTTAGTGGTGTAAACTTGGAGCAAAAGTTGTTTGTCACAGAGGTAAGAAGGATCATAGAAAACTGTTTCAATCATCTTCTGTCAGACTGTGCTCCAAAACTCGCTTTTATCAAGTGACTGTGACAAACTTCTTCCTTAAAGACAATCAAAATGTACCGAGTACTCTCAAATCTCAGTTAACAAAATCTTGTGCTCTGAATGTGATGTACTCGAGTCAAGAATTCAGGAGCCTGAAACTCAAGGAAACTTGTTAGAGATTATTTTCCCTATAAACAAGACAGCTCTTCTTCAAAAGACTTAGGAACTCTAGGATTTTATTTTAAGGCCACATTTGAAGTGTATTTCAAAGAACACATTCCATATGGCTTTTAAACCTGACTGTGTCTTCTATTAGCAATCTGTGATCCTCAGCAGCTTTGGGGAGTTTTCTGTTTTATTTTAAGAAGCCTTTGCTGTTCACCTTTAAGCACAGTTCATGTGCCCGCATCAACACGCAAGAAGGTATCCTCAACCTTTTTTTATTTATGTTTCTTCAGTACATCAGCAAAGATTAAAGTGTGGTTAAGCCTCCCCTTTTATCTTGGCATAATTCATTTTTACACCATATCAACCTTCTCCAGGGCTGGATATTTGCATATTAATAATGAAGCCTGCTTTTTAATTCCTCCCTTTAGCTTAATATATTAAAAAGTGTTGATAGATAAGACTTGGCTCTCGAACTAGTGGTAGTGGCAAAGCAGAGTTCGAATTATTCAATTAAAACAGAGACAGCTATGTTTATTGTCCTCCCACTTTTGAGTTAAGCTGGAATTTCACTCAGAGAGACTGTCCTGCTCTGACTATTGATGGAGAAGGTGTAGATTTGATCATTTCCCCAAACTGGCTAAAAACCATTTGGGAACAGTGGTTTGAATATCTTTACTGTTTCCTAGTTACTGTCATTCCTGTACATTCCTTGTGAAGTGCAAAGAAACTGAGGATGCAGCTCCATGGTTTCTTTAAGCCAATTTATGTGTGGGTTGCAGTCAGAATGAACAAGCCTTCCCTCTTCCAAGCCATCATGTCTCCCCATTGCCCTCGTTGTGCTGGAATTACTAGTGCTGCAGCTGCATGGTTAGCAGGGCCAAGGAATCAATCTACCTACAAAAACCCTCCTCCTCCTCCCCCCCTCTTTTTTTTTTTCCTGCCAGGTCGTTTCCTACTGCACAGCTCATAACCACCAGTATTAGCAGAATGAAGCATGGTGGAACCACACAGTTGCTGGAGGTAGAAGACCACTCCTGACAGTAGCTGGCACTTCATCAGCTCAGAGAAGTGACCACAGCATAAGAATCTGCTCATGCAGCTTGGACCACAAAGCAGGCATAGTCAAGCTAACTTTAGGCTAATACATTTGAGTATTAGGCTGGAGAGCCCAGGCTAGACTGACTGCCCAGCATGTACCCATGTTCTTGGGCAGTTTTTATCCGCAGAAAGAGAAAAAAACATAGGTACCCAATTGCAATTCTTTCCAGCTCTGCAAAGGCCAGTGCTTCTCTTCTGCAGTGCTTAAGCCAGCTCTCACCAACAGCCAAAGGAGCCTTTACTGGCTTTGATCACTGAACCAGATCAAGTCTGCAGCATGCGAAAAGTGCGATAAACAGAAGCTACCGTATTCCCCCCTGCACGGTCATAATCTCCCCTGTGCTGCCTTGCTTCCACATTCTCATTATTTCATGTTATGTTTTTCAGTGCTTCATAAAGCTCAGTTCCTGGAATCACTGTAAGAGTAAGAACATCTGCCTCATTTAAAGAAAAGACAAAAACGTTATCTGACCACTTTGCAGAGAAATTAAAAGGTAAAGACACTTAGTTAATTAGGACAATACCAGCCCCATAAAGAAACACAAAAAACCAAAAGAAAAGGAAATACATCACTACCTTAATGCCATTCTCATGTTCTTGTTTTTAAAAATTAGGATTTTTAATTATTTTTTATTTTAATACTTAGAGATGTTTGTTTTGAAACTATTTCAAGATTGACAAAACACAAGCAAAACATGAAGCCAAATTTGCACTGATACCAGCAGTGCTGACAATACCATGCCCTAAAGATGGCTATTGCTAGAGAGTGCACCATTTATCATGACTGAATGTCTCCTTTTTCCTCACAGTAGTTCTCAAATGCACGTTGCAAAGTTGTAAAATACACACCATGAGGTCTACTACAAATGGCCACAGAAATACGAGCTCTGAGATTCTGAGACTTCTGATGGAGGACCTGCACTGAGCTCAGTCTAAAGGACTCTTCAGTGTGGACTGGAATTCAGAAGGGATGCAAAACAAGCACATCTTCATGTTTGACGAGAAATTATGGTAGACCAGTTTTCTGCTAGAAAGTAGAGGGCTTTTTCTGCCCGCAGCACAACAGCATTACATGCAACCTCTCAGATGAGATACAAGCTAACTTTTGTACCTACGCCCTCTCTGCTGAGTGACGGACCTTGGAAAACATTGCATCAGCAAAGATTGTCTCTCCTCCAGACAAACTAAATGCTGCTACACAGGGACTACAAATTTCAAAAGTCACTTAAAACAAAACAAACCCCTCCCCCACCCAAAAACAAACCTGGGTGAAAGCGACTAACAAACACTGGGTCTTCTAGTGCATCAAGGTCACTTTTTCCCCCCCCAGATCCAGGAAAACAAGTAACTTCATTTCAGCAAAAGTAATTTCATTACCTAGCCCTTATCTGGGACTTTTTTATCTGAACCTCTCAGAAGAGGTCGACAGCACTATCTACATACGATACCACTATTTGCATGAACTCCATCAGTAGTACACAAGTCACTTCAAAGCACAGTTTCCACTATCAAGGCAGTAGCTGCTGTCACCAACACTGAACCCAGAAGAAAATATCTGTGAACCCTTGTTCTACATCTGTGAACCCTTGTTCTATGCTAAACCACAAAACCAACTCCTATCTAATCTACTGACTTGAGAATTTGAAGATTGTGATATAATATCAACACTGAAAGTCTGGATGTTTTGTTCATTTTAACTACAGGGATTGTCAACAGCTGTATTACCCTACAGGTGTTCACTTAGCCTGACCCTGTTCTTCCTCAAGCTACACCCCCACTGAAGCCAGTGGAAGCTTTGCCTTCTCGACTGGGCCCCACATTAACCTAACTAAGATTGAAAGTTTTGTTGTCTCTGGCTATACGGATGTTTGAGATGGGCATCTGCCCTTATGGAAGAAAATTGAGATAACTGGACAAATCTTTCATTCCCATAAGGTCCACAGAATAATTTGCTGTAAAAAACTGAATACTGACAATAGTGGTATGTTCATTATCACCACCCATTTCTGACTGAGACAGTTATAGTCTGGATGTGCACTCCCCGTTCATTACTGTCCATCCCCTGGCAAGAAAAAAAAAAATCAACCCATCCTTTGCTTCAAAACACTTCAGACAATCAAGAGCTTATCTAGACATCTCAGTGATTTTACAGTGTTACACATATCCTAGTATCACAAGAATATGTTTTACCTTGAGGCAAATGTTTTAATTTATGTGCATGTGAGCTATTTGCAATACCTCCACCAAATGGAGCCCATATAACCCGTCGGATGGCTTTCACCCAATCTTCCATTTCATTCTGGGAATTAGCCATGAGCAGGAAAGCCTCATGATTGACAGGCATCTTTTCCCGGTCCCCTGCACCACCTGAAAGACAGAATACAAATCTCTTTTAGTATCTAGTTCAGAAGAGAGCAACCAACGTTTAAAAACACCAAAAACCTGGGTCAAAATAATTACATTATTATTTTAATCGAGCAGTTTTACAGACAGCTCCTACTGATGTGCTGCAGCACCCACAGAGCACAGGTTGATAGAAGATCAAAGCAGAAGTGCAAAATGTGCATTTCCAGTGTGGGAAACCTGGAGATGTTGTATCTGCTGCCTCAGCAATAAGAAAAGCAAAAGCACAGGCTGTAAGACCCTATAGGAAAAGTAAGAAACTAATTCCACATACCTGTGCTGAGATATTGGGAGATTTTTACCCAAAAAAGGGACCAAGTGAAATGTAAGACATTTGAAAATGCTTCAGATGTAGAAGTCACAAGAACATCCGCTTTCCCCACATCTCTGAGATATTTATATTCTCAATACAGAGAAAGAGACGCATTCTGATTTTTGGATCCAATTCAGAATAAAGTTAAGAGCTGGGGATGTGATTCTGACTCTTCCCCTTGTTGCAAGAACTTTAGGAGCTATTAATGTCGGTGCGCAACACGTCAGAAAAGCACTGACCAGAATATCAAATTCACTCAAGCTGTCATAAAAAACTATCCCTTGTGGATATTCCAATGACTTGAAACATTTTGACCCTTCTTTTCCTGTTTCATTTTTATGTCAGCACTCACTCCAGCCAATTTAAATCTTCCCCTCACCCTTCATTTTATGTTCCAGAGCTGGATACAACCTAGTGAGTGCCACATAAACACATAAAAGCTTTATTAGAACAGTCTCTGTATGAAAAGGCTACTGATCCTGTCCAATACAGCAGCTGCATCCCCAGCGGCCCGGAGCTTCTCCACAACCATGGAAACTGCCTTTGGCTTCGCTACGGAGATAACATCTGAGCCGTTGTGTCACTGCTGTTTCCACGCTTACATGGCTTTCAGCACCTACTGGCAAGCTGAAGCTGCCAGCCTGTGCTGAGCAGCTGAGATTGCCTGTCCATGGAATTCAGAGATAAGAGCAGGATGATGGTATGCTGTGGCTTCTGCAGAGCTGATTTAGCATACACAGAACACGTGCTTCTTAAACCCTTGCTAATCTGGGGAAAGAAGCAAGCTGGGAGCCGCCTGCAAGCCAAGGAAGTACTTTTTCTTGCTATTAATTGGTTTCTTGCCTTGACACACTCATGGAACATTTCCTGATTTGCAAAGCAGAAGTGGTAAAATGAGATGCATTGGGAAGTATTTTGTAGCTCTCTGAGAAGCAATTCACTTAACTGGGAAACTGAGGCAGTCTTTCAGTAAAGAGGAGAAACAACAGCCACCAGGGACTAGTGATGCAGCTTAAGAAACAAAAGCCATGATGCTTTTTCCCCACATGTGCCCAAATTCTGCTATTTTCCTCACAGCATCCTCTTGGACAGTCTCCCATTTTTTAATTTATTGAATTATTCATATTCCTTAAGGTATGTGAAGAGAACAGCTCTCTAGCTGAAGGCTAGGATGCAGGCATCTGAACAGATCAATGTGCCACTCTACTCCACTGCAAGGATGACATACTTCATCCTTTGCATACAGTACTGTCAGAGCAGGAAACTGCAGTCTGTGAAACTCCTGCCATTGTCTAAATCTTTTTACCAACATACTCAGCCTCATATTGAAAGCAGAGGTCGTGAAGTCTAATTCTTGTACCTTACCCAGCAGACCTACTGACATGGCCTTTTTCACAACCCAGTGTTTTATAGGAGCTATGACTGAAACAAGGAGGCTGTCCACAGCCCTCAATACCCATCAGAAATGGGTTTTGGGATGTAGCATTTGGCAGATAGATGGCCTGAGCTCAAGCTGACCATCATTCTTCAAAGGAATGAAACAGCCTCAAAAAGACATTTACTGTATGGGTCCCGCCACCAGCAAACAACTGAGTTTGGTCAAGGTAAAAATACATCTTTTTCTTAAGTTTAAAGCGGCTAGATGGGATCTTGCCTACCCAAGCCACGAAGGGCAAGAAGAGACCAGAAGCTTGTCTCAGAATTAATCACAAACGGTAAATTTAGTGGAGTTAGCTGCACTGACCCATACAAAGACTGCCACAAGAAGCACAGTAAGCAGAGGATGAAGATGACTTACTGGCCTTCTGCAAAACTGACATCAGCATCTTCCCAAGGAATCACTGTACCAGAGGGACCTGACTACAAGTCCCCTTCCCCCTAAGATATTACTTTCAACCAGCCAGCTGCTTTCTAAACCTTCATAGACAGTTGTCATGCAAGCATTTAGGGGGAAAAAACAAACATTTATACTTCTATTTGGGTCTGCAAAAAGTCAAAACTGGATGGGAAAAAAGATTTTTGTATACACTAGACCTGAGATTCTGCCAAAGACTACATATATTTCCTCCATGTTTGGCTTTCCCCACTGAAACTTGAAATAGGAGCAAGGTCATGACCCTACAACCTGCCTGTGAGAGAGTCAGTAGTGACTAGACATGTAAGTACAAGCAAATGAAGGCAACTCCACACATGAAGGCCAGCTTACAAATAAGAATGTACTTCAAAATTGCTTTTATTAGCATGATGCGACTATGCAGTGGCAGAGCATGCAGACCCACCTGTAAACATTTTTCTTTTTTAATAACATTTTACTCATATTTCTTTGTGTATTTGGCTGGTTCCTTTTACAACATCCTTGAGGCATCAAGCAGAAAAATTAGGGGTTACTAAAAGGCAGAGTTCAGACACATCTCTCTACATTGTTGTGACATTAAACAGCTTTTCAGTCTTGGTAGTAGTAAGAATGAGAAACAGTCAAATTCAAACACTTAGGTCTTCTTAACAAAACAAACAAAAAAATCCAACAATCTCCCCAAACAGCCCAAGGAAACAATGTCAAAAGAAACTTCTTAGAAGTCTAGAATTTTACCCGAAATTCACAGATGATTTCTTTTATGGGCTCAAACACAAGAGAGGATCTTGTCATGGATTTCAGGTTTGAACTGGAAACACATTGTATCAATTCAAACACATTAGCCTTCAGGAATTGTTTTAGGAAAACAATTTCAAAGCTTCCTGCCCAGAAACACTTGGAGACAGAATTTTAGTTTTGCCTCTCACAGCAAGATGAAGTTCATGTTCAGCTACTGAATTCACACCTCCTCTCTGCTACTAAGGGAGCTTCAGCCCTTACTATGGTTGATGTTGAACTCTAACCCTGAAGCACACAAGCTCTAGTTCTACTGTGTGAATCAAACAGGGTGTCTGGCTACTCAGCACCATGACAGGGAAGAACACTCTGTTAATGATTTTAAAAACAGACAAGTGTTTTTCGTACCCTTGAACAGAATTTCTCACTCATCTTTAATCAAGCTTCCATATAAACAAGACTGAGCCTCAGAGACAAACCCTGCATAGCTCACGATTGCCATGGGCAGACATTCCAGTCCTTTTGCTCAAAGCTACTTTCATCTCCAGACCAGAGACAAAATAAAACCGTCTGGGAACTCAGAGTGCAAGTGTCTCAAAACATATGGCAGGAACAGGAGGCTTAACTTCAGGGATGAATAGTCCATGTGCTTCAGCATTAGCCTATGGCCAGGGGATCCTGTATTCAGTTGCCTGCTGCAGGCTGCCTGTGTATGCTTCAAGATGCCCTGGCTTTCATCCTTATCCATGAAACAAGTTGTCAGCTCTATTTGCCTCTCATCCAGGTGTACAGAAAACTTGAAGAGGGGGAAAGGTAATGGCAACCATGTCAGCATATACAGTAAAGGTAAGAGCCTAGAAAGATTAAGAGACTTGTTGGGTTGTTGCTCCCTATCAAAAGGGCTGCAGGTCCTAGCTGACTTGGATGCTTTGCTGCCCCAGGCCCCCAGCTGCAGTGCACAAATGCTTCTCTCCAGGACCAGACTAACTCAAGCTGGCAGAACCACTCTCCTGTACCTCCACTCATGGTTTCGGCATTTCATATGGCCTGGGAGCCATGAACTGATAATGGCAGCATTCACCTCAGGTAATGTCCACCTCCTAACCCTTAGAAATAGTCCTTCTTTCAGCTCTCTCTCATGCCCTACAAAAGGGAAGGTTAAATGCAAAAACACTGGGCCTAAATCTTGCTAAAGGTCAGATGGAGTGCTGCAACAGCAGCAGGAGTCACAATCTACTCTTCAAGGCCCTGTTTACTGAAAATTCTTTTTTTGACCACCCTTAGTCTGGTAAGCATTCACTGGAACGTGCAAAGCTTAAGGTATCGTTTTGTTACATTTCCTTGTCCTGCCCTGTGTTCCTGTTCAAAGAACCTGCAACAGACAGGCTGCATGTTTGCCTTTATACAGCTCTTTCCAATGAGGAAAAGCTTGAATTTTTGGTTTGTCTTGAAACTCATTCACTCAAGCTTAACCTTCTTAAGATCACTTGTGAAGCCAAGCCTCAGATCCCTTTTGCCTCTATGGAACAGAAATTCTGGGGGAACAGGACTGGACTTCTGCATGAGAGATGCTACTGCCTCATTGCACGTAAAAGGAGGATCTTCCATATTCTCAAGCAAAGCAGCTGCTGGGTTCTAAAGCCGGCAGCTTCTTTCTGTGCTTAGGGAACTTCTTTTACTTCCACCTCCCCCCTCTCATTTGCCTTTCACCCATTTCTTACATCATTCTTCTTACTGATGTGCTGTGTATTGTCATTATATGAGGCTCCTGAGAAGTTACACAATTACAATAACTTGTGTATGTGTATACACTGACGTGTTTGTTTACATGTTTGCACTGCTTTGGTGTGGCTAGTGGCTGTAGTACTTCCAGTGAGAGTGAAATTCAGCTGGCCGTGCGCAGGTGCTGCTGCAGCGCGCGGGAGGCGAACGGCGGCTCGGGGCTGGATTGGGGAAGGGCGGCTGGTGGGAAACACAAGGCCCAGCTGACGTGTTTGCCCTCAGTACTACAGCAAGTAGGGACAGGAAGCCTTTGATTGCAGACAAGCAGCAACAAAGATCTTGACAAATGGACAAAAACTAGCACTCACTGCTGAAAAGAACAATTGCAATGATTCATCTTCCCTGACCTGCTCTTTATGATTGACTTAAAGGTAAGTATCAGAATTCAGGGCTCAAAGAGCTCCCTGATAATGAGAGAAGGTGAAAAATGAAGAGATCAATTCTGTCAAGAATAAGGGCAGCTCTGTTTAGGGGAATCTTTCTTTGCACAGCAGGGAAAAAAACCAAAGAAAACCAGTCTTGATCTTTGGATTATGGAAAGAGACGAAAGAAATATCAATGAGTAAGCAAAAGTTCATTAAGAATGCTTGGAATAGACACTTTAAACCTAATTCCCTTTCTTCAGTCTTCTTTTGCCTTTGATTCCAGCTAATGCTAAACCTCTACCCTGGGCACTTTCCTCCTCAACCAAAGGTTTTCAAGAGTCTGAATGCTGGAGATAGACCCTGTCTATCACAGCTCAATCCTGGGTTAACCTGCCATCAGCATCAGTTTAAACTTCATTGCTTTTTTTTTCCTGGTGGTTTCTTTTCTCTGAATTATTCTTTAATAGAACGGAAAATTTGCTGTGAATACAAAACTTGTCTTGGGATAGTCCATCTAGGCTGCCTAAGAACAGAAAAAATAGCAAGAAAAATCTGAAGTAAGAAAGGGGTGAGATAAAAACAAGGGGTTTCCCAGTATGGGTATGATTTGTGAGGTATTAAGCAGAACAGTAAACAGTGATGTGTGCTAGCCATGATTTTTTATTTGTATCTGTCCATCTATCCCCACCTATCCATTCATCTATGTATGGAATATATGAGTTGGAAGTTGATTTGGAGCTGAGTAAATGCACAATCATATTTTAAAAAGCATACAAAACTAAGAAAAAAACAAGGCGCAAAAATTTAGTATCATGTGGAGTTCAAATGAAAGAAACAAGCTTTGAATCAAAATACATTCACTGTGTCACATCCCTGATGGACAACATAATGGCAATTTTTCCTAAAGAAACAGGCACCTTTGTAGGTGAAAGGTATTTCATTTCCACAGTTTGGAAGGAGTTTAGGGGGATTATAACATTCAACATTCATTTGGTTGTGCCAATGATGAAAGGGAAATCTTAAATACCTTTTATTGTAATGAGGAAGTTCAGCTCATAAACTGACACAGTTCACAGTTTCTTAGGGGAAGATTTACAAGCATGCACTAAAATCTCATCGACTTCTCAGTCAAATATAAATGCCTGATTTCCTTAAGCACTTTTCAATTCACCAAGTTCAACAGTAGTTAGAAGTAGGAGATGATCATATTTTCCAAGTAAAAATCACTGCAGAGGATTTTGATGAATCCATAGATGATTTTTCGATACCGTATCTTAGACTTCATCCCAGAGAATAAAGCAAAAGCAGGCAAACACTCTAAAGCCACTGCCATCTATTAAGCAATCCCAAAGCCCTGTGATCTCTTCTCCCCTCCCATACCTTCCGTGGTTTCAGAAGCCATTAAACTGCTTTAAAAATGAACCAACAAAGAGATCAGACCTCAGAAGTGTGGTTTCTTATGCAAAAACATCTGACAAGATTTAACATGAACAGAGTCACTAATAAAGCTTCTCTGTACTGGTACATGGACTACAGAAAACCCTTATAAACCTAAGGCTAGTGATCTGTGTCAGTTGTCAGGATCAAGTGTAGGATTACTAAAACTATATGCAAGAAATGAAGATTAAACTAAATCTTTGGCCTGTCACACATAAAAACTGTGTCTGGCTAGCTTGACTCTCCTGCCTCAAGATACCTTTCTTGATAATGCATGTAACCTTATTACTCTAGGCTTATCTATTAATTAAACTGAGGAACTGTTTAAGATTACCAATAACTTCAAATAAACCAATGCCTTGGAAATTAACAAAGCCCGTATTCCAGTAGGCCAAATGCTACTAAGTGATGTCACACTCCAAGAAACACGGCAAGAAGAAAAAAAAGATGAAAGATAAGAGAAAGGGAGAAAAATAACTTCAAGTACTCTTCAAGAAAAAGTAGCATTGCACACAAACTTCACCTTGAACCCCTGCTTGTAAAACCTGCTTACATGAGTTCAGTGCTTTGTAATATTTGAGTCTACTTGAGTTGATTTTTCCTTAATGTGTTTTGTCTGCCCTTGCTTGAACTTTGAGAAGTTTCAGTAAAAAAGGTTCAGTCATTTTTAAGTTATACTTATGGCATTGAAAACATATTTATTGTACTAGTATACCCATGCTCTTGTGTCTCCTTGTTTTCAGTTCTCTGCAGTTTTAGAGAAGAGACTACTATTATGCTGCCTGGGTACAGCTTAGGTTGCCTGAAGTGAATTCACAGTCGAGGAGGGCCACTTCTACTGCAGCAGCCCAATATTTAGAGCTCAGATGAGCCCAGGCACAACATGCAACTAAGCATGGGTTTTTTTCAAGGACGCCACATGTCCCTTGTGCCAGCACAGCTCAGGTACCTATCCCTCCGCCTCCTGCCCACACAATTACTTTGCTCTGTAAAAGGAACAGACATTAACAATGCTCACACTGCCTCCCCAAACAGAGATGTTTCACAGGAGCTTGTGAATGTGCCCCCAATGCCATACAGTATCCCTATAAGCAAGCTGCACTGTAATTGCCTTGCTATCAGCTCCTACTAGCAAGCAGGAAGAGACGAAACCCTTCCAACATGGTCACAGCTAGTTTCGGAGGCCAGCAAGGAGGATGCCAAAGAGGAGTAATTTCATCCCCTCACAAAAGACAACCTGGTGATGGCAAGTGGGGATGACAAGGGAGAGCAAGAAATTCTTTTTCCCCCAGCACATTCTGTAGACAGCCTTGTAGCAATAGCAGGCTGCTTTCCCTTACCCTCCTCTCTTCCACTCCAGAAAACTAACCCTTACTGTCTTTCCTCAACATATTTCAGATCTAGAAAGTTACAATGAGCCAAGTCCTTTATGGTGGTGCTGTGGAACTGCCTGGACTGCGTGCCTAGAGTCATTTCACTGACCTCTGATTTGGAAGGACAGGAAATGAACTTTTTCTCAGGCCCGCAGAAGCCACACATTCACAAGGAGGCAATTCAGGCCAGCCGGAAGGAGCTGCTGTCTGTCCCTACAAGACACACTGCAGGAGACACCTAAATTAAGGCAACTTAATTTGAGGGTACAAAATAGAAGTTACAAATGTATGTATGAAAGACTCAGAAAATAGTAGCTCATCTGTGCAAAACAGGCCATATGGTTCCATGTGGTTCTCCAAAGCAGCAAGTGCTCAACACTTCTGAAGAGTGTATCAAATTATATATTCCAACTGTGGTTATGTTTACATGCTATTATAAGGGAGGAAATTCCTTCCTGACCAAAGATGATACTCCAAGCTTTGAAAAATCTGAATGAAAATGACTGGATAATTTTTATGCATTACCATGCAACCACAAGTAATTTTCTAATTCTCATAAATTTCTTCAAATCTTTAACAGCGAAAACAAAAGTTGAAGGAAATTTTATATTCTGACAAGAAATTATTTACTATAACATCAGAATAGTGAATTCTTATCTATTTTTCTTTAATAATTTCATGCTAGAGAGATAATATCCAACTTCTGCATTCTTTTGGAACTGTTGTGCTCACATTTGCCAGGTCTGCTCCATGATAGGAAGGAAGTGGTTCATGCCTTCTAAAAACATCTCTCTACAACCACCTTCACCCTCCACACCTTACCCCTCATAAGCCTACTTTTTCTTTCTCCTGCACTTAATCTACCATGAAATCAAAGACATCCTCACTGTATTTTTAAAGGACTACATGTCGTCCATCTCTGAACTTTGAGCTAAGGAGAATGGAAAAGAAGCCATCCACTGGTAAAGCTTAGGCTGCAGATGCCAGAGCTTTTAGCTGAGCCTGTAAAGACACTGATTCTCTGTAGGCTGAATACAGAGTACTGCAGAAATTCAAGCCAACCAATTATGAACATCACTATCTCCTTTAGCAGAGTAACTGAAGCTTTACAAGCACAGTTTTGGCAGCAGCAAATTAATGGACTATCATTAAGGACTCAACAGTTGCAGACTTTGTTTTTACAAAAAACGAAGCTATTTGTCACATTAACACAGATAAAGGACTGAAATGCAAAAGCATATATACTGTAGGCCTTTGGCAAAACGTTGGCAAGTTTGAAGAAACCCTTGCCAGTACTAATGACGAGACAATGCAGATGGAAGTACTGCTGATCCACGTCCAAACTTAGGAGCTCAGGGATATTCTGCTCCAAGTCTGTAGCCTTGTTAGAGTTTGCACAGACTAGCAATTTCAGAGCAGTCTCCTCCTGTATCTGACTATGCATTGAGTAATCAATGAATCTTCTGAACATGACTGTGTAGCACACAGCGTTCTCCACTCTCACAACAACGCTCTGTGGGAAAAAATGGGAAGTTCATACTTGTCCAGCACTGCAGCCACTCAGAACACAATTGCAGATGGCTAAGGGACTCCAGGATAGGCAGATGTAAAAATCTGGGGCCTCAATTCCTTGTGCTTTAGGACAACTGTCAGTGAACTGCTACCAGAACAACGCTTAGAAACATCAATTCTAATTCTGTCCGCTCACTGGCAATGAACAAACTCCTCCCAGTTAATAGCATTATCAGAATGTCTATAGAAGTTCCTTTGAAGTGGTTAATTATCAGCTGATATAACCTCACTTTTCAGAGACATGATGGTTTAGATCACATTCTAAAAAGAAATGAAAAAAACTATTAGGTAAACAACAACTCATCTTGAGAGATGTCTTCAGCTGGTGGACTTGTTCCCACTGAAATTCAGGGGAATGTTGCACAGAATGCTTCTCTCTGACTCTGGCTTTCCCAGTGGAAGTTCTGCCTTGCAACATTCACTGCTACTATTACATAGAGATGTACCCTTTCACTGCATCCTGTCTTGACAGTTGTGTATCTCCATCACAGGCCAAAGGCCTGCACACAGGTAGCGTCTCATCAGACAAGCTGAGATAATCACCTCTGAGTCATAGAGGTAGAGAGTAAAGCTCAGGTGTATAATCTCAGAGACCACAGTTCAGGCAGACTGCCCAAGGAAGCCCATTTAGGGTTTGCGACTATGCAGAATTTTCATCAAGCACAGCAAAACTGCCTCAAGCATTACTGTGCAAGCTTCCACTCCCATGGTGCAGAAAGTTCACCAGCACAAAACCAATCAGCCACTGAGCCATTGCCCCCCAGCTCCTCCAAACAACAGCTTCTGAGCTGGTCTGACCATTCCTGCCTGGACATCTCAGTACTCGTGGGCTGGGGCAAACTCCAGTGAAGTGACATCCTTCCTACAGAAATCCTTGAACTTTTGCTGGTCTTCCTAGATCTGCAAGGCACTGTAGTCTACATGTTCTGTCCTGGTAGTCTTCATCTAGAACGGTTAGCTGGCTAAAGGGAAATCCTTCTATTTGAAAACCTGGGTCAGCAGCTACTCTCCACTGTGCGGGCACTCGCAGTCCCTCAGTAAAGCACACTGTCACCTACTGAGGGCTACACTGTGCTGCCAAAATATCCTCTAAACCTTCTTATGTTATTTGAAAGTTTACAGGCCTGTCACATCTTAAACAAAGGCTATTGACCAAAGCTAGGTCAGTCTTAGAAAGAGTCTCTTTACTAACAAGGGAAACGAAAAGAATTTCCACAAAGGAGCACAGAAGGGAGACAAATTCTTCAGGAGACATTACTACTCACAGGAACCTGCCCCAAAAGTCCCAAAGGCTAACACAGGCATATAAAGCAACCAAGTGTAATACAGCAACTTCTCCTGGTGTGAGAGCATATTTGCAGCATGGATGATGATGATTTGCAGCATGAATGGGCAGCCAAACTCTGTAACTACACCCCAGTTACCTCTAGAGCAAGAAACATTGCACATGCAGTTTTTACACATGGCCATTTTAAGACCCATGTATTCTGGGGAAATCCAGCCATCAACATATTTTATGATGTTCAAATACAGAAGATGCAGTTCTTATCCCAAAGAACTAAAAAGCCTTGCTCAAGGCTCCTTGTGATATACTATTTAAATAGAAATGCCAGCATTGCCATTTGAGCTGACTCTGTCAGTGGTATGAACTACATAAATTATATCTAATTACACAGATTTAGGCCACAGAGAGCTAGAACTTGCATGAGACCAGGAGAATATCACCATCACTATTTGGAATGCCCTCTATTAGGCAATATATTTGTGTATTTTTATGCTTCTAGAAGCAGAAAGCACATTCTGAAAATGCTAACGTAAGTTGGGCTGCTGTACAGATTCACTGAGCCCTGTTGGTCCACTACAAAAAATGTAAGGAGGACACAGGGCACACATATCTGGCTTGTGAGCCTCCTCTCTCTCCTCACCCTGCTCCTTTCTCCAGAGCGCAGAACTGTATGCAGCCATTGCAGGCAGAATGTGTTATAAGAATTTGTCTTTGTAGTCAAAGGCAGAATAACAGCCAGAAACGAGGATCTGCTCAGCCAATGACAGGGCATGTATTAAAAAGCCTTCCAGCTTCTGTTTCAAAACAAAGAAATCTTGATAAGCCTAAAGGCAGCAGCTGCTGCCAGCAGCATGCTGCCTTCCTTACCTTGGGGACACCTGCTGAGCTGCTGCCTGTTTAATATTACATTAAAACAGCAGCTTTCCAGATAATGAATTATGTATCTATAGTGAAGCTGTGGTACACAGGGAGCTGGGAGGACATGATTTGGAAATCGAAGAACCGTTTGGGTTAATGGTCTGCAAGGGTGGAAAAAAAAAATTACTGATGGCTTCATGATTTGTCAGAGCCCCAGTCAGGCAACAGAGGGAATGAGGGAAGCATAGCAAGTGCCCCCTACTCTTCCCTTCTATCTTTTTTTAATTAAGAGCAATCAGATGAGTTTGAAGATCTCTAAAAGGGAATACAAATCTAAAACATATGGAAAAATAACAGTGCTATAAGCTTGTATGGCTTGTGACTGCAGTGATCTAGCATTAAAGACACAGAAGGTTCCATTGTATCATGTTTTTTTATTTAAATTGTTCATACTGTGAAAGCAGAAACCCAAGACAGCAGCAAACTATTGTCTTCAAAGTCTGGTCTCTGCCAGTTACCTCTAAGTGAAAACCCAGTCCATGGTCTCTGAAGCAGATCTGCAGGCACTTGTCAAACAGACACAGCTTCTCCAGCCTTCCAGAGAGGTTTTAATTCTCTTGCCTTGTTTAATTTAAGATAATCAGTTAGGTGATCCAGATACCTAATAATCAAAGCATTACATGCTTGTAATGATCATAACAAAGGAGCACATTTCTAAATGCATAGTCAAACACTTGTATGCCTCAAATGCTCCTGTTTGCAGATATTCTAGTCCTGTCTATATGAAAGCCTAAATATGAGGAAGGCTGATTCTCAGGAAGCCAACAGTAAAAAGGAACTCTTTATACCATTCTTGTTATCCTAAGACCAGCTTCATCTAGTCCAGTTCTGTTACTGCTCTGTCCAATTAAAAATATCTAACACAGCTTGGAGTGCCTTTTTCAGATAAGGAACAGTCACACTACAGCAACTGTAAACCAATCTTACGACAAGTTTATGAAAACAGAAGTGATTTCAGTGTATGCTTTTGCTATTATCAAATAAATTAAAAGAAATTTTTAAAAAAATTCTCCATTGTTGGAATATGCTTTTCAGATAGAATCAAACATTATTGTTTTATGAGAACAGGCACAGAGACTGAAATTACTTTCCAAGGTTATATTTCGCATCAGTGGAGAAATGCCTTCTCTGTATTTAATTTTTTTAAAAAATCCTTTGAATGCCACAATGAGAAATTCGTATGTACCAGTGGAGAACTGAGATGCAGAGACAGTCAGTGATTTCCAGTATGATACTGGCTAGCAGCTAGCAGAGTCAGAATGAACAATATATCTACCACATCCAGGCAACCTGGATTAATCAGACATCAATTCTTACAAAGCAAGGAATATGGTTTAGAAGGTTGGTTGTGTGCAACTGCAAAGGCAGTGCCAGCCCTAGAAAGCAGAAAGCAAAGGATGAGAGAAAACAAGCTGAACAGCATGATGGTTGTTCTCCCAGCACGGGATGTAAAGGAGGCCATTTTCTCATCAAAGCAGTGCTCTCGAAACGGGAAAGCCACATCAGAAATTAGGAGTGTACTATGTCTCACAAAGCTGCCCCTTCACTCTGCATCTCCAGAGGTTGCCTGGCACCTCCTCTCTTCGGAGAGCTTTAACTGGTGAGCTGAAGTCACCACTCTCTCGGCAGTGTGCACATGGGTCACTGAGAGGCACCGCAGTGTTGGCCAAATCTACCTCTCCAGCACTACAATTCTTGGCAGTGCCAGCCTCTCTGGCTTCTGAATCCCAGAGCCCTGCGGAGAGAGTGGCCCAGATCCCACAAAAGCCTAGATAATGACTGGATAAAGCCCCAGTTCCACTCAGATTTTAATACTGATGAGGGAGATTTGCACCAGAGCCACATGGCTTTGCAAGTCATTTGCTGAACAACAGACATGTCTCTGTGGTGTCCTGCCAGCTCCTTTCATATCCCCAGGCCCATGGAATCCAGCACACCGTTTCCTGGAGGCTGCAACTAACTACTCGAAACAGTCAAGTGCGCAGTCAGGACCCAGACTGTCTGTGGACTCATCCTCTACACCCAAGTGCCTCGCTTTGATCCCAGATACCATGGGGTATCACCATGACATGTTTGCACCTTGCTGCATCCCAAACCTATGGAATTAATTTATTCATAGGAATTTTTAAGACTGATTTCTAGTCAAGGAATCAGTCCTAGTAAATAACACACCAGTTCAAGAAGTAAGAGTTATCCAGGCCCTTTTCCGCCTCATCATGAGGCTTTTTTTCTACTTTCTGAACTGGAACATCCACCAGCTAAGTGCAATAAGGAGTTTAATAAAACACAAAGGGTTAGGTCACATTGCTTGTGCTTCAGAGTTGAAAGAAAAGCCACACCACCACAATTTCTAGGTCCATCTAATGATGGAGCTATCTAGCTCCTTTTTTCTCCCCACTAACCCTGCTGTATTGAACTGGAGATGTATCGTTGGGTTAACTGCACAAATTATTAACAGAAGAGCAAAATCACAGTAGCCCCTTTTTAACATGACTGGTATAGATGCAGAGCATCCTTATTTCCAGTCCTGGACCTTTTTCCCCCTCAAACCACAGTGTTGTATGGATTGACATACAACCAGGACAGCCTTCCTCAACTTTCATGATGTGTATAAAACCACCGACCCTGTGAGTACATCAGAGGAGGGAAATCAGGCACAGACAAAATGAAGCAGGAGAGGTAACAGAGCTCAGGCTCAGAGCTCATGCCTTTAGCATGACCAGCCCTGGAGATCCACAGAGGTAGAAGCTTTAAGAATACTAAAAGCAAAGCTGAAAGTCTTATAGGTTGACATCATGCAAAAATGACCTAATTGTCAGCCATCAAATATCCTGAGGTTGCTGGGTGTGGGCTGCTCTTCTCAGGCAGCAGCTAGCAGACCCCCTCCCAGGAGTGGCAGCCACATCACTTGTCTGCTGCACATGGCATTTTCCCCAGCAGTTCCATTTGCTGAACACAAAGAGCGAGCCCACAACATTAAAGAACACTCCCCTCCTTTGAAGTTTAGATTGTTTGGCTTGCCTGGCTACAAACTAAAACTGCACCTTAATCATCCAGCTTTGAAGTCCCGTAAATCTACAGCTGCAGAAAAGTAAGGACCACTTGGCAATAAAACATTCGTTATTAAATTCTTTTTAATTAAAGTGGAAAAGGCTTTCCTGAAGCTGAAATTTTCTTTTTTGCCCGCTAGAAATGACGACATAAGTGAAAAATTGACAATGACTTGCCACATCAGAGAATGACTATATGACATTTTATTGCCCAGTTTTGAACAGTATTGAGCCAGTGCTGAGGGAATGGCCACAGAAAACAGAAGAAAAATTATTGGAGAAAGACTCACCAGAAAACAGAGGGTTTTAACAACAGGCTGCAGAGGTTACTAAATAGTTTCATTTTTTTGATTCCTTATTTAAGGTGTGTGTGTGGATGTAATTGATAGGAGTTTGATGGAGGTTAAAACTGGCAATAGGAAAAATAAAGGAACCCTTACTTGCGTCTTTCCAGAATCTATAATTGCTGCATGTTTACCAGAGGGTATGAGTAGAGTAAGGCTACATCACCAAATGCGACCTACAGAAAGTCTCCATAGGCACAACACTCTGCACAGCAAAGGTATACAGCAAGAGAGAATACTCTACGTTGGCTTGGCTGTTTCATTTCAGGCATGTCTGGAAACTCTTGCAGCCTCCACAAAAACAAACAGAGAATTAATCCAAAACACAGGGTGGCCTGGCCTGGAATGCTAGTGAGGAGATAAAATGGCACATTGTGAGAATAAAGCTCACTTGGAAAGAAACAGGCTTCAGCTACAACCAGGTACAAAAGAACTAAGATGCAAAATCCTGCACTTCCTGGGATTTCAGGCTATAAGAGACTTTGGAGAATCAGTTTCCAGTTCCCATCTCTGCTGACCACCTCCTGTATTAATTTGGGCAAGTTCCCTCTCAAGGATGAACAAGGAGCATTTACCCAGGAGTTTTGTTTCCCATACGACCAATATTTCTGGCCATGAATTTGTCCATAGCCCAGCTTCTGTCCATAGACCATCTGAACCTGTGGAAAACAGACCAAAGATCATACACAGACCTCACTGCTCCTGATGGTTTGCCACTTCCCTGTTCAGGGACACTGAGAACAGCAAGGTCAGATCCACTGGAGCCTGTGGCTACCACAGTTTTTATGCAACCACATTTTTGATGCTGTGCCTAGGGCACTCTAATCATTTAGAGCCTTTGAACAACCACATTTACTTACTGGGAAGGATGTCCCTATTCAGATGACAGCAAAACCCTCTGCAAATGAAGTGCTTTCTGAAAGGGAGTTAAAGCGGATTGCCTTAAGTAACTGGATGGAAAGTGGCTCAAAAGCTGTCAGGAGTCCAGCTTCTTCAAAGCAAGATTAGTGACTGTCTGATACTAAACAGCTCACGGAGCAGCTCAGCTACCTCAGCATTTCCGACTCAGACACACAGTGCTTTGGCACTTCCCTTTCTAGACTGTCCTGGAAGCAAGAAGAGAAAGGATGGCACACAGCAGAGAGGGCACCAGAAGGAATCAGGATCTCTACCCTGCCAGTGGGCCTGATTCAGGAGGTATTCTGGACAGCTTGATGAATTTCACAGATCAGATAAGATTTTGGCAGAAACAGGCTCTAAGAGGAAACACCCTCAGTTCAGTAAGCTGACAATTTTCCTGTCTGTAGTGGCTCACAGAGTACAACTGGCTGCTGTTCCCTGAACATCCCTCAGTCATCTCTTAAAGGCTGAATCTTACATTTCCTGGCTGTACCATCAGCCCCTTCCTGCAATGCCTTCTGCAGGCACAGGTAAGGCAGGCACCTTTCCTCAGCCCCTGTTTGGAAACACATCACTACTGTGGCACATGCTATAAGGGAAGGAAGCATTGGACAGCTGGGTGCCCCCAGGAAATGAGCAAGAATCATCCTATGCCCCCTTGTAAAGTGGCATTTATATGCACACACATACAACAAAACTCTAAAAAAGAATTTAGCACAATCAAATTAATAACCAAGTTATAATATTTTTCCTTCTTTCTAATAAAAGCCTTGCTGAAATGATTCTATCCTTAAGAATTTCTGAATCATTATGTAAATTTGTATACATATATACACATTCCACTCAACAAAATAAAATACCAGATAGTTGGTACCAGCATCTACAGGTCAGCTCAACTAAATTATCACATCTCAATTGCTAGTTCTTGTGCAATCCCATTTTAAAATAGGAACCCAGAAGAAAACACAAAGGTAATGCAATTTTTTTTTCTTTTACTTTTTTCCAAAACGTTCTCCTTAACTTTACACCTGTGATGAAAACCTATACAATTCCCATTTGCATGTATGCCTTAGAAAAAAATCTTATTCGAACAAGGAATTAGAGAAATGCACATAATAGGTACACACATACATACATACATAAATGCCAAGTAATAGATATAAAATTATCCAGGTGAGCAAGTCAAATTCCTCAGATCCTCTGGAACTAATGCATGTCCCAGATTCAAGAAATCACTGCTATTTGCCTTTATGCAAACCCTACATCTGGACTGCTGGCTAAACAACAAATGTCACAATAAAGATACGTGCAAAGGAAGAAAATAATTTACAATCAATGTGCATATTAGGAATTTACTACACTGTCAATTTCTACAATGCTGGAGGCAGATTGCTCTCATGAAGAGTTTTGTATGTACCTGGAGAAAAATCAATATTTCCTGAAAAAGCCCACACAGCAATTCACAATGTGAACCTCACAACAGCAAGCTGAAAATCTCTGTGGAGTCATGCACTCAGGTACCCCTACATGGGAAAGATGCTAAGAGGAAATATGCTGTTCCTTCACGAGGTGTTATTTATTTTATTATTTCAGTGGAGATTGAAAATAAAATGCTCCTTTTGTACAAAAGAAACAAAAAATAGTAGAGCATTACTCATCTGCCTACCTAAACTTCTCTGTAAAAACAAACACACATATTCCCTGTTGCTGCTTTGTTCTACATCAGGGATTCCATCCCTGTGCAAAACACATGCTCCATATTTAAAGAGTTAAACATCTTCTCGCTTAGTCGGCTTTTCTGAATGTAAAATGCAAGATAATAACATACGCTGTATCTTGAACCAAAACTGCACACAGCATAACAAAACCCCCTGTGCTAAACGCCAGGCAGTACGAACAGATCCATTTCCACTGCTTGTTAATTCAAAATAAATCCTTCACTGCGATTTAAAGCAAAACAGACAACACTAAACACACCAAAAATATCATGACTTACCCTTTCGGAGACACTTGCTTTTCTTAAGATATTTGGCAGTAAAAAACGGCATGGCTGCAACACCAAGGTTTCAGCCAAAGCTGACCTTTTATTACCAAGTGCTGAGACCGAAATGAACAGACCAAAGAGAGAAAGCAAATTATTATACCAGATCTTCAAAATGCTCAGAGATGAGCAAAGGGAATTCAGAGTGGGATAAAGTATGTCAAGTTGCTCGGTGGGGATTGCAGATATCTTTCTGCTCATTAGCACTGCTGTTTGAGTTATTTAAAGTGTGCTCGGGGGAAATGAGGACAATTTCCATGACAATATGTACAGTATCATATAAGGAGGAAGCATTTTTTCAGGCAGAACTTCTGCATTACTCAGCTGCTACAGCAACCAGCAATATGTTGAGAAGAAGAAAAAAAAATCCACAACAGGTT
>VZRR01003730.1:0-177599 GCA_013398015.1 Oreocharis arfaki | reverse complement strand
AAAAAAAAAAAAAAAAAAAAAAAGCCTGATTCTATTAACCAGTTCTTGTCTTGAGTAGAAAATATATCACTATAAATCTCTTGTCATGTCACTGGGTTATCTCTTCATTTCCTCCTTAGGCACTTCTGGCTATCTCCTCATTCCCATTAAGGAAGAACAAGAAACCTTGCTTCAGGATGTTTTGATTCCAGACAGTTATCCCACTACCCCATGCCTCAGTTTCCCTGTTTTTCAAATGGGGCAACAGTGTGACAATGCTTTTATTTACACAAACAAATAAAAAACACAAACAAAAAGCAAGCAAACAAAAAAACCTCACTTCGAGACTCTTGGCAGTAGGTAATCAGCAAAGAAGCAGGGCTTAATCCCATTGCTTTGTCCTATATGATTACAGCTCTTTATTTCCCCTTACTTTACCATGCTTCTTTAAGGTCTCCTAAAAATCTTTTGCTTTTATTTAACCAAGATGACCTAATTTTGAATTCAGTCTTATTCCTGTTGCTTCTGCTGTCTCTCTGGAGAGTTTAAGGCAGTTTGGCACTGACTTCGTATCTTTTCGAATTCCATAGAGTTCGGACAGTACATTTAATGGCAATGACATTTATCTGTGTTTGTCTCCTTCTAGTCACCAACCTCTAATTCACTCAACCACAGCATATCGGTTGGGCAGGCAGCACCTCATTCCTTGGAATATAAAGGACAATGTCAGAAATTTGACTACCCAGTCTTGGGCACACTCATGTTTCTATGCTTCAAGTCCTTCTATGTGTAATGACTCAAAGATGGAACTTGTCCTTTTAAAGGTTCACGGACTTATGGAAAACGCATAAAAGCAAATAATCTATACTTTCAGTGGTGCTTTAGCTCTTGGCTTTTGCTGATTACAGCCTTTGAGGCACTGCCAAGTCATCACTGCACCAAGAGACAAGAAAGCAGCTAGCTGTAAGCAAGTGAAAGCATTTATAATCTATAACCATTAACCTTCTGACTGGATTTGAAGTCAGGTTTCTAGACTGGCAAAGCAACTGATCCAAAGGAAACCAGTACTACTCTTATAAGATAAAAGAATATACAATGCTATAATGAAGACTGTAAAAACCAGGGGTGCACTCCACAAGATAGGAAGCTCATAGCTGTGCCTTTTCTTGAACCATTTGTTGTCAGCACAGAAATAAATATCAAGGGTTTTTTAGGAAAGACAAATTTTATGCTCAAGGAAAATCCATTCAGCATACCATCTGAGAAACTTCACAGTTTAGTATTCATAAATCTCACGATGCTCAGTAGAATGCCACTGTTCTTGTATCTGTAGCATCATACAAAAAAATCCTAAACTAAAAAACCATCTGCTCTTTCAGGAGATAGTTTTGAAATCAGCTTACAAGATTTCAAGCATAAAGACTTCTTCCACAGCACACCTCAAGCTAAAGTCAAGTTAACCTGATATTGTAAAAACCTTTTTGGTACTAAAGCATGTATGGAGCGGAGAGGAACAGCAGAAAGGAAAGAGATGAGAAAAGAGTCCCAGTGAGTCAGTGACAAAGGCAACTGCCATCCGAGAACCACTGCAGGCTGTGGGCTGGACCTGGGGAATGTGCAGTATCATATGAGGAGGAAGCATTTTTTCACGTAGAACTTGTGCATTACTCAGCTGCTACAGCAACACATCACCTTGGAATGGGGGCCTGAGCTTGCTACTGCTCTGCCTTGAAGATGGCCCAATCTACACCATATTTAATCTGGAAACAATGCCTGATCTTGTGTCATAAAAAACCCCCTCACACGTTCTCCCACATTTAACAAAATTTATGGCCTCACAACTCTTTCCATGCATATCTCGAAATATCTGGGGGTGTGGGCCCTTTCCACTCCTAATTCCTTCCAGCAGACCCTAAACAAAGATTTGCACTAGAATCTGGTTATTTTGAAGGAGAAGTTCAGCAGTTAGGATAAACTCCAAGTTCATCCCTGAACCTCATGACACTTCCTCCTGCTATTATTGTGTGGTACATGGGAAAAGATGTCATGCCCAAACAGCCCTAAAAACACCAGCTTCCTCTTTGGCAGCTGACATGTCCCACACTCAGTGACACACCAAGCTGGGGTTCCTGATGAACTAAGTCTGCCCTTTTACTNAAAAAAGAAAAAAGAAAAGAAATACCCAACGAAAACCACAGCACAACCACAAGGGAACTCCCTTCTCTGCCAGTTTAACACGGGGTCAAATACAGACTAATGCAGTAATCCCTCCCAGCTGCCTAAGATCCTGGCCCTTTAATGACCTTGCACAAAACCCTAGTGCTTTTAACTCCAGTACCCTATATTCTGCCTCATTTCCAACTCACTCTGCCCTTGGAGCTAAAAGCAGAGGTTGCTCTCCTGTTAGGCTTGCAATTTCCAGGGAGAACTTTGAACTTATATAAACAAACATTTGTATCTCTCATCCACGGCAATGAAACAGGATCTCTCTCTTCCCCTCCCCACCTCCTACCACCACAGCCTACTTCGAGAAACCCTAAGACCTTGTATCTTCATGACGAGAGAACAGTTTATTCTTTATCCTCTAGTACTCGTCTGTAGCTCAGGCACAGATTTCCTTAATCACCTCTCCAAACAGACTGAAATCAGGTAAAAATTCCCATCCTGACAAAAGTCTGCAGACACCAAAAATAGAATGACTTGGATCCAAACCCTCAAATGTTATCATTGACCCACAGTTAAGTCTGCTTCCTTTAGCAATGCTTTTAGAAAGGGCCAGATACAACTGGGACTGCAAGAAATCTAAGATTTTTTTGTTGTGTATCATCATACCAAAAGTACATTAGCATACGATTAGTGGGTTTCTCCTCTTTTATTCATCCTCCTTCCTCCAACTTCAGATCCCAATTCAGAGACTGACTTAAGAGTGCACAGAGCATGACCTTTACTGTTAGCAGCAGGCTGAGTAGTGTGGAGAAAAGCACCCGTGATTCTTCATACTGCATTTTCTGTAACAAATTTCAGTATCAGGTTTCAAAACACTTTACTGAGAGGCAGTATCATCTTCTCAATCTTACAGATGGAAATTGGAGAAAGGGATTGTGAGTTCCGTATAACCACCACAATATTAAAAAAGGGAACAATGGGGAGATTTTTCTGATATACAAGTGAGCCGCACATAGGTTTTTGGTTCCTCTTCTCTCTCCTGTGGCCCAAGAGGATTTTCCCATCGTAGACAAACCATGAAATGACTGACAACAAAAATGAAAACTCCTAATTTCTATTAAAGGTCATTAGTTGTTTGCACATGTTGAAATTTTCCACTGGATTACAGCCTTGGGGGATTTTCTGCTGTTATTTCCCACCTGGGCCCAGTTAGCATGAAACTCAGAGAGAAAGGCAGTAAGACTCCACCTTATTGTTACAGGACCTGATCACAGACTATGTGATAAGACCTTGAATGCCAGTGACTGGTGGGCAGGAGTGGAGGTGCCCTCCACCACGCAGTACCATGATGCTCTGGAACGGCAGCTGACAGAAGCAGGTGCTCCCTCCCTGACTCCAGCACTGTGTCCAGGCTGGAAAGGGACCAAAGCTCTGCAGCCCAACACAGTAAATGAGCAGGCAGGTGGCTGTCAGAGGATGGCATGGCCATGAGCCAGGCAAAAGCTGCTGCACTATGCAAGCCCAGACACAGGAGTGATACCAGATGACTGCAATAATACTCACCTCAGCCTGCTTCCATATCCCCAACTCCTATTTTATCAGATGAAAAGAGCATGCATTCAGGGTACCAATTTAAAAAGATTTCTCCCCCCTACAAAGTGACCAGGAGAGATTTCTATCTGTTGCTGATTGGGCTGATAAAAGCAGTCCTTTTTTCCTTTCAGCAGTTTAGAACTAAGCCTGCCCTAGAACAAGTAGGGTCATTTTAGTCTGTGACCACATACATAAATTGTATCTGCAGAACAAAGGAATCTCAGGTCAATTAAAAAGATCCTGTGGCTATAATATTCTTCTGGGAAGATGCCATCTGCATATGCTTATTACAGCCACATAAATCCCACCCCCTCATTTGCCTCAAGCAAATAATTGCCTTTAAAAGCAAGCAAAATAATTATTTTTCCAACATACTTGTCATCATTAATTATGGCCAGAATAGCCAAGTAGGAGCTCATGCCCAGGCTTTTAAATGTTTGTAGCTAGTTAACATGGCTGCCTGTAACTTTTCAGCTTTTTCTGCAGTGGTAACATTAACATACTATGGCTTCATTAAATCAAGGCAACCACTGATGAGCTAAGTATGATTCATCTGAGAACACTGAGACCCTTCATGCTTATCTGTCCCCTAGCAAGAACGAGGTTTAATTTATGCCTATGTATAAGTATATTTGAGCACTGCTGGCTGTATTCCTAATGTCACATTCAGACAAACATGTTCCAGTGAAGAATAGATTTTTTTAAAACACAGCAACCAGAAGTTGTGGGAATTAAATACCAGAAGTCCACCGAGTTAAAGGCATTTCATGGGCCACTTTTGCAAAGCTGTGCAGCATTAATCTACAAACATGGGATACTAGCTTCTGAAAAACCAGAATGAAAACTTTGGCCTGGCTCCTGCACTTCTCCCTGAGCCAAGTCTCCCACTGAAGTTGATGGGACTTTCCCTGCATAAAGGCTACAGAGTTTGCCCTACTTTTCTCTATCTTTTTTTTCCTAGTTTAACAGGACAGGCAATGGTAGGGAAAGAGATGCTGTTTCCCTACGACACAAAGGGTAGATAGATGTGCTGGGTAGATGTGATGTGATGAAAACCTACCTGGTTCAGAAGATTATAATGTAGTGGGAAGTCCATTGATAGCTTCCAGAAGGCATTTTTATCTTAATTGATTTTCGAATGACATGTTTTTAAAGTAACAGCAACTTATGTTGGTCAACCAGCCTGAACACAATCTGGCTTCTGAATCATTGCCACTCCAGGCATTCATAAATTTCAGGTCAGCCCACCAAAATCAGGAGATGGGTTTCCAACTAATGGGAATTTTTCATTATTATCTATCTTCTGGTTTCTGAGCCTTTGCAGATCCTACTTGGTATCTTTATTTTAAATCCAGAAGCACTAAGAGACTTGTTCCTTATTAACGAAAGCTGCAAGTTTTACATAATCATAGTATTCAGAATGAGGGTTTTCAAGAGAAAACAAATACACAATGACACACAGCATACAACTTCAGGTCTAGGTACTCTAAACAGGAAATCCCACAGCCTTGTCACATTTTTCTTAATACACTTCTGAAAAGAAAGAAATTAAATTGTTCAGGTACCTAAACCAAGATGGGGACAGATGTATCTATATCACTTATAAAGCAGAACAAAATGAAGTGGTATGTCTGTAGTGCTTAGTTAAGAGATACTGATACAATAAACTGATTGGTAACACATTTTTACTGCTTCAGCTGAGTGTAAAGCATGGCTTTTAGTGACACAGTAGGTAAAACAGAACAGAGTAAGTCACTAAACCTGTAAATGTTGTGAGGATGGGTAAGGAGCCTTTGCTTACAGCCTCAGCACAGGAAATAGATGCTATTCTGTTCCTAGTCCTACTAGCAAGAAGTTTAGCACAGACACATATACTTTCCACCCTAAACAGGATAATGGAAATTGAGACAAAGCAGATCCACTGGTCAGAAGCCCCAGACAAGACCCCAAGCACCACAGTCTCTCACTGGATCCTCCAGCACAGCTACTCAGAGAGCCACGACTTTGCCTCGCATGCACAACCGAGATGATGAAAGGCCCCAGCACCAGTTAAGGGAAAAGGTTTGTTTTCTCTTCAGACTAAGCTCTGATTTTCATCCTCATTACACAATTGTCACTCCACAGTATCTCAAGCATAGATAATGCACCACAGCAATGCCAGTCTCACCATGCAAACCTCCCCAGGCTTTTACAAGGGAAGGGGAAAGAGGAATAAAATAGTAAAATGCAAATCAGTCACATACTGAATTTCAAAGCTGCCTTTAATTACAATTTCTTCCTGTTTCCCTGGATGTTCGGAGCACTGCTCTAAGCAAGCCAAACTGATAAACAGAGTCCTGATCATCTTATTAAACTCATTCAAGCATATAACATCTGCCTTGGCAAGTCACTGGCTTCAAACAGAATCTGAATTCAATGCTACAGTCAGGCAGAAGAATCAAGGTACTATACTTCAGTATTTCTATTTTCACATCCCTCCGTTGGGCAGAGACTGAGACAGAACTTCTCTTTCATGCACAAATGTGAGGAAACAGAGACAGTGCAGGTTCCTGTAAGACTCCTAAACAAGCATGTATCTTCCTTAAGGGTTACACCACTGCTTTCCTGGGATGTGCACCCTTCAGTCCTGCACTCAGGCCAGGATCCCTTCTTTTTTGATGATGCCTCCTCAGGGCAGCAACTTGACAGTGAGCTTTCTATTCTCCCTTTGCCTCTACCAGAGATGACAGCAGGTAAACACCTTCTCTTCAGAACTGACTATTACAACAGTAATTGTCCCACCTAGAAAACAGGCTTATTCAATCCAGCAAAAGCTGCCTGTGTTTGAAGGTGCAGCAGGAGAAATATACAGGCATGATACTGGGCCAAATTCTCAATCAGCAATAATGATGTCAGCATAGTCTGATTTATCCTTGGCTGGGGTATCTTACCCCACTTCTTTCCAGCAAAACCTCAGCTGAGAGCTTTAGGCCTGTTCACTGAGCTCCGGGGCTAGGTTTATACCAGGAGCTTTTCCAGTGGTGCCAGAGGGGCAAGAAGACTGAAGCATCATTCCAGTACACCTTCAGCTTACACTAATGGAGCTGCAGATCTGCTACCATAATGCATCCTATAGTCCACACTGACAAAACCCTCATGTAAAGACAGGTAATGGATATTTAACTGCACTGGCAGTGTCTGCTGAGGCAGATGTGTTCATCAGAGAGGGCATCTATTTTCACCCTTGACCAGTAAAGAGACCATAATGTACATTCAGCTTCAGACTGGTACCTAGAGTAATTTAAGTACCTTTATCCACAGAAGCATCTTCACAACAGAAGAGACACAGAAGAAATGAAAGCTGTATTTCAAGGAGATCAGAACAGTTTTTAATTCAGTGCAAATGGGTTTGGCCTAAATTAAAAACTCTCAAAATATTATATTTTGCAGAAAGTATTTCAATGTCTTTACTGACAAATATGTTTCTTATCTAAAAGCTGATCTACAAAACAAGAAAAGCTCCGGCAAAAGCAATCAATGCAAAAATAAACTGAAAACACATTTGAAAGACAGTTTGCTGTCTTGGGATAACACAACATGATTTTTTTGCTTTACTGAAAAGTAATTTCAACATCTGTCATCTGATTTTCCCCAGGAAGCCTTAACTGATATCTTTCCCCAGATTTCTTACCCTGTGATCATCACTTTCACAGGAAAAAAATGCAAGCAAGTAATTAAAAAAAAAAATTCGAAGAAAAAGAGAACCCCACAAAAACCCCCAAAACCCAAAAAAGACAACCAAACAACCAAAACCATGCAACCTCCCCCCCAATAAACCAAACAACAAAAAAACACTTTTACTTTTCTCCAGTAGTATCTAGATTAAGCCCTAAAAGCTCCTCTGTTTACAAAAGGCCTGCAGGAGAGAGTGTTAGAGGGGCTCTGACAGCTCCTTTCCCCGTGGAGCAGAGCGGAAGGCAGGAACCATGTGCACACTGTGTGCTGGAACTGCTTTGATCCATCAACACCACCAGCAAAACACTTCACACCACCAGCCTGGCTGATAAGGACTGTCAGCATCTTCATCATTCTTCTGCTGCACACAGGTCCACAGCCCACAGGTGTCACTTCGCAGAGTCCGCATTACTTCGCTTTACTCATTTGTCCTTACAGAGTGAAACAGTCTCTCTGCCTCTCATACTGAATATATAGATATGAGGCTTGATGTACTATGAAAATTCATCATCATTCTGCTTTAAACTGCACTCTGGCTCCTCCAAGTTTCTTTCCCCCATTGCACAGCAGAAAAACATCCCAACACACTCAAAGACAATGCAGTGATACACACTCAAACATCTGAAGAGCCAAGAACTGAGATATTAACTCTAAAACCCACTGGTGTTGATGCAAATAGCCTCATATAACAGGTTAAGATGACTTACTGCTAATCACTTGCACACAAACACCCAGGTAACACACTTAGTCCCCCCTCCCCCCACCAGCTGCCTGATGACAATCTCAGTTTTAGAGTTGGGGACAACTGCTCCCTACAGCTGACAAAAAACTGTGTTTTTCCATCATAGTACTACTTCAAAAGACTGATAATTAAATATTTAGACAGAAAAATCATTATTTATTTGATAACAAGGGATCAACGACTTATGTCAAGTACATAATGCAGCCCCAGGACAGGGATGGAGGGGGATGAGGTCTCAGGATGGAAGAAGGATAAGAGCAGGGGTATTCAAAAGCCTCACACATTTTAGGCTCAAAAGGGTTGGATCCCACGGGTTTATCTAACAATCTGGAAAGTGAAACAGTAAATAAATTGTTTAGTTCAGGGTACTCCTCAACGTACCATGTACTCAATGCTGCTAGCTGAAACAAGTTTCAGAACATGACAGAAACTTGAGACTTTAATCAAAACAAAGAAACTAAATTAAAACAGCAGAAGAATGCCATAATCAGTCAGATCAGAGCTGTATGTATACGGAGAAGGCACAGACAGAGAAGAGGATGGGGAGGGTTTGTTGTTATACATAGTAGGTACATTTGTATGTTACAGCTGTCTGTAACAGCAACTAACACGCTTTCCCCCCCTCACATTTCTAATCCCATTCTAAAGACATTTTGGTTTTAGGTCCTATAATAAACTATGGAAGGAAAGTTGCAAATTAATTGTGAGTTGTCAAGTAAAAAAATACTCTCTTGTTCATTTTTAAAACCAAGTATTAGGATCATTTAAGTGATCATAGTTTCTGGGCTATGAATAGTCCTGAATACATAATTATTCCCTTTTTGTTTTGTCCATACTGCTCAGAATTATATCCAGTTCTACTGTACCCACCGCTCAATCACTTCTTCTCATGATCTAGGCAGTTTCTTCCTGCATGGAAACCATCCATACACTTGAAACTATTCATGGGGCTTTTACATTTGGTATGTACCTTTGAGGAATTGTTATTACAGAGCAGAGGAGATCAAGAATATGATCAAAGTCCTTAATCCATTTTACATGACAGAATATCTGTGAAGAATAAAAAATGGACAAGATGACCGCTGGAAATGGGTTCCCAAGTAATTGCCAGAAGGAAAAACATCTCCAATTGCATAACCAAAGGTACTTTCTCTACTTTTGAAATGGATGCAAAGCTGTCAACAAATCTCCAGCCACATCCTATTACAGCACAGAGCAGACATCTTGCTGTGGCACTTGAGGGAGGCTTGGAGCACAGACCTCAGGTCTGATTATAATTCTGCATATTAAAAAGGCAGGCCCCGACAAGCTCAACTTTCCAGGTAGCCTTGCTCTACTCAAGTCAGCAGAGCTATACTGAATTGTCTGTTGAGTACCATCTCTGTGAAAAAAAAAGAGTGCAGGGCAGCATCATAAATTCAGGTACCTCTTTCTTTTATGGCAGGCTCTCTCTTCCAAATGCCAGGCTTTGCTTTATGTTTTATAAAATACTTCTAGGTTTTTCCATTTTCTCTTTCAGGAGAAATGTATGCATAGGACAGAAAGTAAGTGAAAGTGAAATCTAAATTGTCTCAACATGCAGAAGGAATAGAGGAAAAGCTTCTGATACTCAATACCAACATGACAGTGATGATGACTAATACACTCTCAGTGGAGAAGTCAGACCCTCAATAAAAGTGGACAAAGAGAAGTAAAACATGTATAGCAGCTTATTCTTACATTGCAGACTCAGGAACAGCCTATCAGAGCTTGATGATCATCCCCAGGATACCAGGATCTTGCTGGTGTTGTGGTGGAGAAGGGGAAGAAGACATTCCCTCATCTAATTTTTTTGCTTTGCTGTTTCTTCCCCATTCCTGCAATGGATGTGTACAGTGTGGTTTCAGAGTATGGCAGTAGGATGTCTGCATTTTAAGTCCCAGCACTCATGCCTTTGATCCATGGGTTGCTATATTTAGGACCTCTGAACAGGCTGCTGCGACCAGCGTGAGAACCCTTTCTGGAGTCATCTTGTCTCCTTAGATCTTTTCTGATACACTAATTAGAGTGAGCAGTACCTTAGCTAAGAATGCATCAGACTTTTCCTGTTTTGAAGCACAGTGCAGAGGATGTCTCACTGTGCAGCAACTGAGAGTGCACAACAGACATGCCGAGCACCATCAATCTGCTATACTTGGACAGGGACCCTTTCTGAAGCCATTGCTCAGCTGCAGCCACCTTTCCTGAAACTGCATCCACAGCACCGACACCAAAAGAACAGGCTGGATCAGACCAGCTAGCCTAAGCATTCATATCACAGTAACCCACTGAGCAAGAGGTTAAAACCAGAAATTGCCCAACTTCCCTGTGTTCAGCTCCTGATTAAATGCAGCATTTTGCATGATTACCCAGCACTAGGCATTGTAAAACTCCTTCAGTTACCTGTAACACAACTGTTTTGCACAGGATTACCTGTCTTGCACACTGGGCAGCTCAGCCTGGGCAGCAAGGGTTGCGTGGTCTGGGATGGATCTGCTGCTCCCGCCCAGTACTGACAGCTGTCCAAGTCTTTCTGTGCCGGTGGAAAGGAGTCAGCTAAGTTCTGCTAAGAGTCTGACTCTGTCAGGAAGACCATCTCTGCAACTGATTCTTCTGTGATAGAGCCTTCTCACCTGCAACTCCTTCTGAATTGGCTTCCAGGTCTTTCCTGCTGTCCTCTAAAGCACTCTCTTTTTCCTCAGCACTTTCCTCACCAGATCTTCCCCCAGACTGATTTCCTAAGGCCAGTGGGCAATTCCCAGTCTGGAATCTCTGGAGAACTATCTGGCATTCAACCCACTCCATCCAGGAGCCTACAGAACAGAGCTAAGACTGGTGGTTGGACCTGCAGGTCCTCGCACAATACTTTTGACAATTAAGTTTACTCATTTTGCTCTAATGACCTTGCACACATGACAGTGTTTGCTGGGTGGACAGTTCTGCTCTGAAGAGGAACATGGCTTTGATTCCTTTGCCACAGCTTCCCATATGCAAAATGGGGAAGAGGACAATTTATTTCTGTCTCGTGTAGTATGGCAGAGGCTTCACAACAATTAATGCTGACTGTAAGCTGCAAAATCACTTAATAAGGCATGACTGATCTAGATCAGGCACAGATACAATCACATTCCTGTCAAGCTAGGGAAAGCAAACAATAGTTTACATCAGCTTTATGCCAGCTGCAGGAGAAAACATACCTAATCCAACAAAACTGGGATGATAGAAGCAGACCATATCTATAGAAGTAGACCATATCTGAATAAAAATAAAGCTTGCTAGTTTACAGCCTGGGGGGGATGTCTTTTTTCTTTTTTAGAAAAAATTGAAACATCAAAAAGAATTCATATCAGAACAGTACTTTGAATCATGTGCCTACATCTTTGGTACTAACAGCTCCAAAACCGTGTTCAATTTTCTAACAGCCTCAGACTGTCAACTCTTCAGTACATTTTAAAGCTCTCATCAAATACACACAGTATGAGGCTCTAGCCCCAGCTGTTCTTCAAGTTTTGTATCTAGATTTTTGTTTGCATCTCCATTTAGAGGCTTCCAACCCTTCTCTCTCCCCAGAGAACATATCTTTTAATGTTTTATTTAGTGTTCAGATAATATCTTCATAAAGATCTGCAAATAGAAATATGTGAGAGCATGTGAAGATAGTACAAGTGTTGCAAACTGCAGAGACAGAAGTAGAACAAAGAATCCTAGATAGGTTACAAAGACAAAAATAAACCACAGGAGATGAAAAATAATGTATTATGTGAAAACAATGCATATGCTATGGAAAAATGAACCCTGGCAACCACTGCAGTTGACAGGGAATGGTTAATTATGAAGGAATTTGTATGTGATAAAAGCAGTAGAGAAGGCATTGTTTGGTCTGCAAAATAAGTGATCTCACATCATCAATCCTCTTCCAGCATAATAAAAGGCTCTGTGAACTTACGATGTTGTACAGTTACCTGCTGTATCCCCAGCTGAACACCTTCTCAGCCTCACAGACAGGATTCTTTCCCTGGTACTCTTGTCTTAAGTAATTTTACTAAAACTGGTTTCTGTGAAAATCAGACTTCTGTGAAAGTTTTAATTTTCAACAAAATTACTAGGTGACCTAGCCATGAAAAAGCAAGCCTAAGTAAAAAGGTTATTGGCTATTCTGTTACTACACAGCCTACATACAAGCTAGTGTAAATAGTTTGGCAAGGCTATCACAACTACCTATGTGATTCAGAACTAGTTCTACCCCTTCTCCCTGCACATACACCATGCATGGTTTTCTTGTAAACTGCTACCAAGAGTGCTGAGCTGCTATTCAACCAGGCAGGCAGTTCTATAGCTGTCACCAATAGGTATAAACCTTACTGTCCTGCACTGACACACATTCCTTAATGCTGTCTCATGTTTCCCTGGGATTTTCTGTAAAGCTACACATTCGTATTTTTAGACCACATCTTCTGAAATGGGATCAGAAAACTGAATTTCAGCATTAGTGTCTACAATACTACCCAGAAATAAGCCAGAGAACATGACGCAAACCTTGCACCATGGAGAATACACACAAGGAACAATTCAAGTTGACGCTCATCCTGAACAGGCAACCATTTTCTGCTGGAATTATCTCCCCTACAGCACTCCATGGCTTCAAGAAAAGAAAGTGACTAGAAAAAAAGGTGATGCAGAACTTACTAAAAGGGATGTGAAAACATCACACGGCCATGCTATTAAGCGAGAAAAAAATTCCAAAGCAGTCTGAAAGCCAACAGCCTGGAGCACCAAAGGCCAAAGTGGTAGAGAGAGAGGGCCAGCTGGCCCCTTCACGAGCCTGCTAGGACCTTCAGTTCCTGCAAGATCTTTACCACCAGAAGCAGCTGTGGTGCCATTTTGGGCGTAAAGGGGAAAACAACAGAACAGAACAATAATGATACAACACGGAATCCATCTTTCCCCCCAACTCCCTGCCTTGCAGGGAATCCTTGCTAGAAGCCACAACAACAGCTCCTTGTCTCTCTCTTCCCTCAGCTGGATTGGTGCTAATAGCAGTGAGGCATACACATTCCCTAATCAAGTTATTTAAAAGTATTCACTACAATAGATACACACCACTTGCCTGTTTATAACAAAAATTAATCTCAAAAGCTCAATTGCTACAGTATTAACAAATCAACGTGGTGAAACAAACAAAACTGGCTTTTCTAGTAGTAGCAAGATTGTCTTTTGAGTCACAGTTAGAGAGAGTGACTCACCACCTCATTGCTGGTTTAAGATTAAACGTACTCTGATCTCATTTTAGCAGTCTTACTGTATCTGTACACCTCACTGCTTGGAGTGGGTTCTGCTCTCCGAATACCCTTATACAGTAAACACAATGTAAATAAAATAATTGAATACTCATGTCTATAGCTTCACTAAATGAGGGTTTTTTAACTTCTCCATCCATCAAAACTTTCTTTAATAGTGTTTACCCCCAACCTTATGTGGCTGCTATTATGTCTAATTTCAGTCAAATACCCTTACAGTCAATTCCTTTCATCCTTCTCGCTTATGTGTTTATATAAAAATAAAGATGTGTATTTTTAACTCTATATAGAAATATATTTTGGTTTTAAGAGCTGTGTTGAATGCTGTACTACACTGAGCCAGGAAGGAGTGGTCCTTCTAAGGATGGTAACTAATATGTTTATGGGTAAGTGGTAACTACATGCTCCCTACTCTCTGGTGGATGACAGCCCACAAGCCAGCACTTTCACAGAAGCTAATGGGGCAGTTAACATTTCTGCCCGAATTGCACTGAAACTGAATTTGTTGTGAAGTTCCAAATAGCAGAGAGTCTCTGGATCTTCTCAGAAACTATTTAAAATATAGGTGGATGAATGTTAGTATTTGTTGAGAAGTTAACACATTCTTTTACCCTAATGTCTCTTTAGCACTCAGAGGAGCTGAAAAACCACCTTGCCCACTCTGTGATTGCGTGAAAAATCGCCCACACAATCCACACAATTGCCCATACCCATTCAAAGATACGTGAAAAGTAATATTTTAAAAGAATGGTCTCTGCCATTTTTTCTAACACAAATCTCTGATAATGCAGCAATCTACAGTATTATCTCTTCTTCTAACTCTGCTTCAGAAGTTTTTTGATTACAAGCTAAACCTAGAAAGTATTCAGATGCATGGGGGAAATCCTAGCAATGAGATTTCACATATCCTGGATACCTCCTTATCCCAACTCCACACCAAAAGGAATAGCTGCACTCAAAAGAACACCAGTTACATGGGCTGAGAATTTCAAACTGATACCCAAGGAAAAACAGCTCGGGTCATCACTAACCACAATTGTTGCAATCAAGTCCCCAGAAGCTCCCCAAGGAGGCGGCAAGAGGATTAGTATCAGGTAAATATCTTTCAGAGACAGCAACCTGACTTCTCTATTCAACCCAGCTTCCTCACTTCCATCTCAGCTGTCTGAACTTCCTAGAGCACTGAATGTGGAATGGGAATAGCTGAAAGAAAGAGAATGAAAAATTAACTAAGTGATCTCTATTAATAACAGCTGCAGAGAATCAATGGGACAGAGTGGGAGAGTGATACTCCCAGGAGAGTGAGAAAGGACAGGTTGGACCTCAGCATGCCAACAAGGGCTCACTTTCTGAGAAGGAAGCTTGGAATCAAGCACACTTTAAAAATAAATCCAAATAATTTCTGAGTCTCTCTCATGGCTGCAGTTGTAATGTTGAATCTCTGCTCACAACGTTTCTGGCTTTCAGCCAAATATTTGAAAGTCACTGTGATATTTTTTCCCCTCCTCCCTAGCCATGCATAATTTTTAAGCATTCCCACAGCTGTGAAAGAAGTGATAGCTGGGAGGGAACAGTGCTTGGGTACCCAGAGGCTGCTCTCTCACATTTGCTCACAGCTGGAATTCTTCATGGTCTTTGGCACAAACCCTTGCTACTTCCTTGGCTGCTGGGCTGCCCTTTGTACGGGTGCAGCTATCAGAATAGTTTCAGAATTATTTTTAATTGGAGAAATACTGGATTTTCCCATAAGCTCACATAAAAATAGGCAGCTGTTACCATATGAAAAAAAAAAGGAAAAAGTAGCAGGTCTATCTGGACTAGAAGGTAATAATTCAAACATATTCATATCACGTACTTCAGAGATGAAGCACAGGCTGCATCTTAAGCACCTCGAAGACATGACACCATTTCCCTTATTCACATGCCCCTTACCTTGCAAAACTAACTCCCCTGTGAAGTTCAGTTTGCAGCCCTAGAGTTGCTAAGCATGAGTGAGCTCTTAGAGAGCGGGCAGCAGGCAGGAGTCACAGGAGCCAGGAGTCAGCCTCCCGTCTGCCCAGTTCCTCAGCACAGCAGCTACCTCAGGCTCACAGTTTCCTGCCATTACTGTCTATCATTACTCAAGCATAAACAGGAAACGGAAGCAGGGTCAGGCCACTTGGGATGAATGTGGAGAGGTTGTCAGAATAAGTAGAAATGAAACAGGGAAAGCCAAGACCCATCTGGAATTCAATGTGGCCAAGGATGTCACAGACAACAAGAAGGGCTTTTTCAAGTACATCAACAACAAAAGGAAAATAAAGGATAGTGCTACTAAATGGAGGGGTACCCTGGAGCAGGGGGGGCAGAGAAAGCAGAGTTACTGAACACCACCTTACATGAGTCTTCACTGACAAGTCCAGCCCTCAGGCATCTGACCCAACAGAGGGTAAAGGAATGTGGGAAGGAAGACTTTCTCTTGGTCAAGGAGGACTGGGTTAGAGAACACCTAAACAGATTTGACATCCAGGGAGAGAGGGCCAGCTCCAGAGGTCCATGAACCTGGATGTGATGCAGCCACAAGTGCTCAGAGAGCTGGGAGACACCAAGGCAAGGTTGTTCACGATCATCTTTCAAAGGCTGTGGCAATCAGGAAAAATGCCTGAGGACTGGACGAAAGCAAATGTTACTGTGGTCTTCAAAAAAGGCAAGGAGGAGGACTCGGGGAACTACCAGCCAGTCAGCCTCAGCTCAGTCCCTGGGAAGGTGGTGGAGTACCTCCTTTGGGAGGCCATCTCTTTCCACGTGGATGACAAGAAGGTGATCAGGAGTAGTCAGCAAGGATTCACTCAAGGTAAATCATACCTGACCAGCCTGATTGCCTTCTGTGAAGAAATAACTACCCAGCTGGATAAGGGAAGAACAGTGGATATTGTTTACCTAGACTTCAGTGTGGCTTTCAACTCTGCCTCTCACAACATCCTCCTCAGCAAACTCAAGAAGTATGGATTGGATGAGTGGTCAGTGAAGTGGATTGGGAACAAGCTGAACAGCAGATCCCAGAGAATCCCAGGGTCTAGCTGGAAGTCTGCCTTTCGTGGCGTCCCACAAGGTTCAATGGCTCCAGATCATGGGGCAAATCAACTCTTCTAGAGGCTCTTAAGCATTAAGAGGCACCCCATCATGTCATTAGAGAAATCCTAAGACAGCTAAGTGTCACACAACAGAGACATGTGACATCTCATAAGGGGATGTGCACATACAGAGTCAAATGCTGATGTTCCTGGCATTTTCCAACACATCACCAGATGTGTTCTTACTGCACGCAGAGGAGCTGCCAGAATTTCATTCACCTGAAACATTTACTTTTCTCATGTGCTAGGAAAAATCTATGGAGCCTCTGGGTAAGAGCATAGCAGGGACAGGATTAACAGATTAAACCCTCCAGTCCTCAAACCACTTCCTGCCCACAGCTGAAGAACCACCAACAAACAGGATTGGAGGGGAATGTTCTGGCCTGTGTTGGTGTATGCTTGGCATCCTTAGATTAATGTTTTTGAAACCTCAGGCTGTCCTGACAGTTTTGAAAAGCTGTAAATACAGGATGAAATGTCCTAAATTAATATGCCTGCCTAAACTGAAGATTTTACTCTGGCTAAAGAGAGTTGATTTTCTTCCCCCCTCAGTTTTCAGGAAATTGAACTCAATGTGCTCATTTACACACCACTGCTACTACGCAATATGGCCCCTCAGTGTATGTCCTAAACTTTGCCTCTCTCAACTTAGTTTGTGAACTTGATGCCTGAAATGCACCAAAGTATGGCTGATAACACCAGCACTGAAGCAGCTGTGACAACTGCCACAGCTAAATTTTACGTGATACAAGAAATCCTTCATGTCATACCACTAAAATATAGAGCTGTGGTGGAAAGAGAGTGACAGCAGTGGCTAAAGATGCTCACCAAGTCTGGGCTGCCAAGTGCTGGGTGCTGTCTAAGCATGCAGCTGGCAGTCTCTGCTGTCTGCAAGATAGAAGTAACAACTGGTTGAGACAAACAATGACTAAAAATAGTCTAAGGAGGGAGCGGTAGGTAATGAGGATGTGCCTGGCTTTTTTAGACCACAACGAGAGCTGGTCCATGCCCTGCAGAGTTTATCATCATAACAGACTAGAGAACAGACAGGCAGGGAATTGTAGGCAGACAAAGGGAGCAGTGTGTGTTCACAGCCTCACAACAGGCATCAACAGAGCAGGAGAGGAGCTCTTACTGCTCCGTTCTGTGTCATGCCTAATCCACTATCCACAACAGGAACCTGTCACACACAAATACACACATTCCCAGCAGATCTGCTTTCTGCTTTATAGTCCACTCACCTCAGATGAGCTGAGTAGTGTGTGCAATTAACTTTTACAGACACCTTCCACAGGTTCTGCAAGTTAATCACAATACTATGGGATTGGAAAGTATCTCAAAGCTATTATCAAAAGAGAAAGAAAAAAAGAATTATGAGACAAAATACCTGAATGAGATGTCTATTATTACAGCACATCTGCAGCAAGGAGAAGAAAGCAAAACAAAAGTCAGATTTAGGCTATTTCTTGACTTGGAAGTGCTGATTCTTGGAGTGTTACTATTCAATCACTGTTGCACTAGATTTTATAAAAGAAGATAAAAAATAAACCTAGAAAATGTGATCACCAAAGACCAAATGAAAAACAGAAGGTGGGGTAAAACCTGACCCGATAGGAAAACGTGCTCACAATGCAAAATTCCATTAGGAAACACTTCAAGCTTGTCAATACTCACTTTCATACAAATTTAACTAAACTGACACAAACCCCAACACAGTTAAAATAGATGTAGCCCTTCAGCACAACTAAAGTCAGAGTACATTAAAAGTATATCAGCATGACTCGGTTGGATAGTGAATTAACTAAAAATCAATATCCATTTAGAGTGCCAACCAGACACAAGCAATGATGAATTCTAACAACTGCTGTTATTTCTTCTCTAGATTCCAAGTCCCAGCTTCAGTACTATGACTGATGTGCTGAATAAATTAGTCTGCAGGTTTGATTCATAAAACTGTAGTGATATACATCTCAAGCTAAGATATAATCACAATTAATGCAAGAACCACTAGGCAACGCTTTGCTATGTTTTGACCATCTCTAGCACCTTTATTTTTGAGTGAGTCTGGGCATAACAACGGAGGAATTCAGCTCCAAAAACCTCCCTATCCCTTTGTGGGGTCTAAAATGAAGGCATGAGCAGAACTGTCACACTGCAGTTTCCTCTCTCTGGCTTTTCTCATGCTCTCCCTCTTGTGGCAAAGAGACTCACTTTTTTCTTCGAAAAACGCAAAACCTTCAATTCATTCAATAAACAACTTTATGCATGAGCCAGCACACATCGCTGAGTCAACACAGAGGAGAAAAACAAAGGCTGTTATGAAACAAAACAGAGGCTCTCTCCTACCTTGTCTTATCATTTCTAATAGTGGCACTTGCATCAGACGAAGTGCAGATACCAGAAATCTGAGATGCTATCACACCACCTCCCTTCTTTACAGCTGTGGTTTTAAATCACCTCCTCTGATTCTCATATTTGGCCCATTGTGACTGTGTTGTAAACTGTACTCTTTACCATGTAAAGCTCATTCTCTTATAAGCTTTCATCTCTTCAGCAGGAGTGAGACACACTTTTAGGGAAAAAACAGCAGCAGACCAGTAAAGGTGTTAGGAAGGGGAGAAACAGAGGGACCAAAGGCCGTTCTCTGCATGCAGATACAGAGCACAAAGAGCAGTCCTGCTCACTCCGTTGCCAAGCAGATCAAAATGAAGACTGATGAAGCAAATCCAACTTTAGTACCCATGAAGTCTCAGAGAACGGGATATTAAGAATCATGGCATGTCAACACCTGTAATAATGGTCTTTCATGACATACATTTCCAAAGAAAAATTAGTACGTCTTCTCAAAGGTTACATTATACCCACTCTGTTGCCAACTCTGTTTTGTATTAGCTACATCCAATGTCAACTCCCTTCAATTAGACACATTCGTTATTCAAACTAATCCAACATGCCCTTGAGAACTGGGATGAGGAAACAACGATATCACTGCAGGGACAGACATATCTTCAAATGACTGCAGCTTTAAACAATCTACAGATGGTGGAGTCAGGCCAAAGGACTGAAAATAAAATTTACCCCCAGATCCCAGATACAGAGTAATCTTAGTGTATCACATTTTTAGACTCAAGAACAAGCCAACGACATATTACTTCAAATTACAACCATTATATTCTACAGTCCACAGTTTACAGGCTCCATGCTATGCATGTACTTTTCTCCTAAAAGGTTATATTGTAAGAGTCAATTCCCTTAAAATGTTTTTCAAATGAGTATCAAAATGATAGCAAGCAAGCTGACATAAGTAACCCAGTGAGGACCATTAGCTGAGTACAAAATTCTGATTTAGCCATAAAGGTTTGCTGTAAGAATTAAATAAAGCAGACAAAAATTAGAATACCACAGGCATAACTACTCCGTGCTTTCCTTCTCTTGTTAGGCACTAAATATTAAAATTGTTACTCTAGAAGTCTCCCCAGGAGATTGGAATGTCATTACAGTAGCAGACCCTATAATTTGACACAGCATGTAAGAAAGCTTCAATACAAGCAAACAGCATGAAAACCACATGCAAATTACATACTTTGATGGTACTCTAAGGTCAGAAATTGCAAGCCCAGGCAGTCATGACACACATCGAGAAAGATCTAGGTACTACTTAAGGGTAAGAACTGTCCTTAAGGATGTGGAAAACAAGCCTACCATAACTCTAGGAAGAGCTGTACTGCTGCAGCTGCTGACTTACCAACATAGTAAGCAAGCAACACAGAAATATTTGCAAGTGTCTTGTCTAACATGCATATAAACTAAGAGGCCACCAGTCTGTTAAAAATTGAAGCCTAAGATGATTTTAAACCACTGCAGGAGGGAACCTCAGTGGAATCAGGAATTTAACACCATAGGAACCATAATCAGCTCTTCTTCCATTACATAAAGACCTGCTAATTTGCTGCTCTAAATTCACTAAATCTACCCTTCAGCTTTTTTTTTTTTTTATGCTTTGATTAGTTTAACCAGCTTGACCTAGAGCTTCCAGTCAATTTGGATAATGATATGAAAAGTTTATTCCTATATGCAGCATACTTCTCCTTTCCTATGTGTCTTCAAGACTTCTTTTTGGTCTAACTTGGGCTAGAAGCCTTAACTCCTAAGCAGAGTTTATAAAGTATTTTAGAGTTTGAAGAAGCATTCCTCCATTTTTCTCCAGCATTTAAAGATTTTTATTTATTCACACAGTCATTTTGTATTTACTTTATAAACTGCATGTTTCCTTGGCATCTGTGCTAGGAATAATGGTGCTGCAGACAACGCCTAGGGTCCTTAAGCCAAGCTAGATCTACCTTCTCCAAGACTGCTTCTGATGAAGTTTCACTGGATTTGAAGCAAACCTGGAAGGTCATTCTTTTCAAATGGTGCTCAGTGTGCTGGTCTGATCTACCCACAAACCCACTGTCAACTCCACAGCAGGAGAATGCATAGCCATCAACAAGCATTGCTGAGAAGGTCTGCCTGCTATAATGGCTCCAGACAGAGCTTCAACTTGTACTTCAACAGTTAATGCCCTCAATAAATTCTATTCCGCCCAGCTTGATAGCACTATGATAGACTTCAACTGCTTGAACTTTTTCTAGGCAATAACAAGAACTAGGGATTCAGCACCCAGGTTTCACCTCCTCACCATGGATGCTAAAACAAAGGAAACAGAAAAAACACTGTTAAAATAATTAACCTCACCCCTGTGATCATAAAGCACGACCAGCCCTGAACAATTAATTGTGACAATAGCTATTTGCATGTACACAGTTTAGCCAGTCCATTAGGATAACATCACTAATGTGACTGTTAGTGAGCACTCACATGGCACTCAAAACCACCCAGATGCAATAACTGATTAAGAAGTTAGAGAAACTACAAAGTGAGAGCACTCCATACATTTTAGATGGCCAGATACTAGGAACTGAGAATTTGTTGGTTCTGGTTCTTCCCCTCCCAAACCCAACTATGAAGGCAAAGTGGGCTAGCAGTGTGCAGCAGAAAGGGACACACCTCTCCCCTAACAGGACAGTGTAAAAGCTACCTCCCTTAGCACACTGTGAGCAGGCTGATACACAACACCAAGGACCACCTTACAGCACCAGTCTGACTGCTCTGAAAGTCCTTTACAACACTGTCAGAAAAGCATGTTTGGCCCTCGGCAATAAAGTGCAAAACAACTTGTCCTGCCCCTTCCAATAATCCCCATCCTGGGGGGACACTTTGAATGACAGCATTCATGTACCCTCCTTAAACAGAGCCTCATTTCAATAAGCAGCAGCTCTAGAGGAGCATCTGGTTAATGACCTTGGCTTCCCTGGAAACAAGGCACTAAAAGCATAAAAAAACCCCCCAAACAGACTAACCCTAGTCAAAGTAATCCAAACAGGCTCCCTACTTGAAAATTACTTTCAAAAAAACCCTTAATACAGATTATCACTAAGGATATTGAATCTATTCAAAAGCGGTGTCTACTTTTTTGGAATACCTCCTGCATGCTTAGATTAGTCTGGAAAAATAGATAAATTACTTTAATCTCCAGTGGGATAATAACTGTTCCTTCATATCACTGAGTGATTACTATAAAACCAAAGCAAAGGTCGTTGCCTCAAAGAAACAGATAAGAACAGAGGCAGCTCTTAGAGTGCACACACAATGAGTAAGGAAAAATACTGAAGTTATGGTCAGACCATCTACTCAGCACATCTTCAGGATTTACCAGCCCTTTTATCTAGCAGTCTCCATTTTTAAGGGAAATGCATAAACACTGCATATTCTTCAGCTAATGCATTTTACTTTGCATTTCCAACAGAGAAGTACACCATAAGTTATCATATCTCTGAGAAGGATGAAAGTTTAAGATGCATTAACTTCCTAGCCAGTGATAACAGCTCCATCCTAATACTAAGAGCAGAACAATAAGCTTACCTGAAAATAGAATAACAGATTTTCTGATGATTATAACAACAGAACTCAGGAGGGATTATAGTTAATTACCTCACTTTCCTCTTATTTCTAAGACAGCTCATTACATCAAGGAAAGGAAGCAGAGGTGCTGCAACCTTTGACAAAAAAGCTTGAACTATGCATAAGGAGTAAAGAAATGCAAAGTTGCACCTGATTCACCGGAGAAAGAATGCAAGGGGGAGAATGGAAGTAACCAAGCAGCAGAATAAAAGTCTCCACAGGTCCAAGAGCAAGGAATTGTGAGTAAGGTTTTGATTCCACCTTCTCAACAAACACACCTTCTTCCTCACTACACTGTCCTGCAGAAAAGAGCTTCCACCAGATGAGGAGGGCATCAGACACATCACATACATTTCTGTACATCCTGTTAGCATTCAGAAATCACAGAAAGAAAATTTTTTTCTTTGTTTTGGACAAACCAATGGATAAATAGAGAGATGCTCTCTAATATTCAGCAGACACAGCCACTTGTAGAAATAGAATAATTGCTTTGAAGCTGTCACCCATGTATTGCAGCAGGTACAGAAATGCCAGTATGGGGGGGGAGGAAAAGACATGTGCATGTCATATTTAGGATATAAATTGGTTCTCTGCTACTCTTGACATACTGCACAAAATGAAGCAGAGTATTAAATATAAACCTGACACTGATGGTGATGAGGTGTTAATGTCCAACACTCAGGGTAAGCTAAATAGCTGTAAATATCTCAGGGGTATTTCATAGATATAAATATATTTAAGGGTTGCAAAGGGCAAAATTATTATGTAAAATTATGACTCCTCTCCATTACATATTCTAAGCGGGACCTCCAATATTGTGTGTCTCAGGCTTTCCAGTTCATTTGCATGGATTCAAATTGCTGTCCAACCCTACACAACCTTTTCTATGTCCACAAGCAGAAGTTGCCTTCCCTGCTTTTTCTGAGGATTTTTTCTCCTGCATTTTCTGAGGGTCATTCTCTTTTGGTGATGCAGAAACTACAAGGATGCATACAATGCAAAAGCATTATTTAGCCACTTCTGAAAGTTCTCATGGCTGCTGAATTCTGTATGGCAACCTGGACTAGCTCTGCACACAACTCACAAAACATCAAGTTCACTCATGTGATAGTAATTATAAAACTCCCAGAGGAGTAGACCTTGATAGATGCTTCAGTTGAAAGCTATTATCTCATTCATATTGATTCCCAATACCATTTACATATTAGAACAGAACAGATCTGCCAGAACAGAAAACTATTGGGACTATCACTCAGATCTGACTGGACACAACATCCTAACACAGGCTGAGGATGTCAGAACTGACTGATTCCTCCCCAGGAGAAAACTACACAAGAAAATCACTTTCCTCATCTCCACACACAATCACGAATGGAGATTCTCCTTTCTACGACTATTTTTGAACCAGATTATCAGATCCTTTATCCCTGACTTGGATTAAATTTATTCACACAAAGAGCACTCACTATAGAATCAGTATTGGACACTAAAGGGTGTATCTTTTAGGAAATTGCCACTAAAACATTAATGTCTCCCCTGCAGATCAGACACTGGTTGCTGAGACTGGCATGCCTTCCCAACCCATCATCAAGCCACACTGGCTCACTGGGACCCAGGCAGTAACAGCTGGCCTCTGCTGCCTTAAAGATGGCTTTCACTTAAGATTGACAGAAGACAGATCTCATCTACTGTGCTATTAAATGACACAGGTTTGGACCTGGGATGATGAACACCCCAGCATTCTATGGTTTACCTGGACTGCTAACAGCAGCAGAGGTTTTGCCAAGCAGTCACATGAACAGATCACTTCATGTCTTACACACAAGTTCTGCTCAGTTTCAAACCTGGAATTAAACTGCATTTAAATTAAAAGAAGCTAAAAGGACAGGATAGGGAGTAAAAACTCTGCTACAAGCCTCTAGACCTACTCTTCAGCTATACTTAAATGTCTTACGGAGCTCACTCAGTGGTATCAGTTTCAGGGACTGCCCACCTACCCCAACAGCATTAAACCATCATTCCTCAGACCCATGTTACACCTTAGCCCAGAAAGCATTTTTGTGTACAGCATGAAGAAAATTAAAATCAGACAAAAGAAAACTATTTCAGGATGTCTTCAGCGCAAAACTTTCCCAGTGTTCCAGGACAAAAGGACACCAAGACCCCTGGAGTATTGCTGCTATTTAAGGAGAATTGTCTCAGTATGTTTCATTTAATCAAAAAATATCCCACATACTGACCCCATGAGAGAACGGTCTGTGCACCTTTTGATTCTTGAAGACGGCAAAGAGACTTGTTTAGAATAGCCTACATAAGTCTTCATCCTCTCTCCTCTGGGGCTCTGCATTCCTTCCACAACTGAACAGACAGAAACAAACCTGTATTGTCACATAGCAAAGCATAAGGTTAAGACATCTATCAACATCGCATTTAAGCATGTATTTTTTTGGACAGACTACTGAATGCTAATCTATGCTGGGAGACAGGAATCCCGAGTTTTCTCCTGCAGTCCGCCAGGATTTGCTTTTCAGAGCTGCCATGCCCTCCTATCTCCCACTGACTTCGGTGGGTGTTCTACACTGCATTTCTCAAGGTCAGTCCCTCAACTCCTCAATGTCTCAGCAATTTCATCAGTAAAATAGGAATAGATTAAACCCATACTCCAGCTGAATTACTCTCAAGCACTGTAGTAATGTGTGGCATCATCTATTTTCTGCCTTTATTTTGCTCTGAGTCAATGGAGCACTCAACTGCAGATTTACAGCTGCTGCAGGAGGTCTCTTCAAGCAATACAGCTCTGAAAATTCAAGTTATTGTTCTAGCTGTCTCTGCCAGGATATTCACAAGCAGCTCTAGGGTAATAACCACGCCTAAAATTTGCAACAAAATAGGTCCTGCTGGGACCTGAATCTGAACTACACTAGGTGATGATATTTGGGTGATGCTCAGTGACACTGAGGCTACTCCATTCTCAGAAATCATGATTCTCAGACCATACGCTTTTTATTTAGCTGAACTAACAGATTAGTGTCTCAAACCCAGACTTGTCCTTTCAGAAATAGTGCCCATTAGTGGACCTGAGATACCACACTCCCTGGCTCAAATTCCAGCTGATAGAAGTGCATTTTTGGTCTCTACCTCAGTTTTCCTTTCTAGAATACACAGAAAATACATCTACAGAAGTGGGCCTATTTTTACTGAACTGAACTCTGGCTGACAAAAGATCAGGGCAGATAATACTGATTATGCTTCCACAAGTGGCCAGACGGCACCTAGGCAACAACAGGTTAAAACTATTCAGCAGAGCAGCCTCCAAGAGTAGTAGATGCAAAAAGCACTTTTATCATCACTGCAGCTGAATTGGCTTCAACAAAGAAGAAAACTCCTCTTTCATAAGAAAAAAAGTTAACAACTTTACCGAGAAGCTATGAAGAAAAAGTAGAAAAACTGACAGTTCAGTAAGCAGGAGCAGTACCACCACATAAAGGCAACAGATCTTCTGAGGCATCAATCCAAAAAGAAAAGGGAAAAAAAAGACTAAGGAAAACTCCACAAAATTTATGATTCAAAAATATTATATACTCCCTGTGCTACCAAGACTATCCAGAAGGATCACTTCACTATAACAACAGATATTTAGCAGAAATATTGAAATGCCTTTTCCAGAGCTTAGGTTATCTCTAGCTGTTAAAGACATGATAAAACCCAGCATAGGGGTAAATTAACTCCCACCTGCTGCTCCAGAACCCAATCACTTCAGAGACATCTGGTGCTAGCCCCTGCCAGAGACAGAATACCAGACCCTGGGTTAGACCCAGTCTAGCAACTGCTGCTTTCTCAGAAAAAGAAAACAACAGACCTGATAATTTGATATTTACAGCACAGCAAGAGTTCTGTCCAGGGAAACAGAACTGGCAGTGAAAACAGACCTTGATCATGTTTTGGTTTAGCTCTTATCAGAAAAAGGCTACTGCTGCAGAGATTTCTTCAAGTATGATATTACTCCTGTTTTAGGTAACTCAGAAAGGAGTGTTGAGAGCAGATGAGAGGTAGATAAAACAGCTTCAAAACTAATGAAATCAGAGTACACTTCACTTTTGTTGAGAAGAAACCACAAGCTTCCAAAGGTTTGTTTGTATTCGTTGACTCAAAACATCCATTGCTCAGTTATACACTACCAACCACTCACCTACAGCATCAGAGAAACAAAAGAGAATGATTCTTCAACCCTCCCTGAACTAGCCAAATCTGTCAGTAACATCAGCTTGTGTCTGTAACAGGCTGAGTTACTCAGGATGGAGAAATTATTGGGATGTTGTGAGCTAGAGGAATGACCTGATTAATTAAGACTACTGTGAGTTCACGTGGGAGGCTCAGTAATGTAGAGCCAAGAAGATACAGAGTTGTGAGAAACTGGAGTGGGCGATGTCAACAGACTTGAAAGGCTATTGTCCTGTGAGGCAGTAAAGCAAATTTTAGGGCATTTTCCATAATACCAGAACATCCCAGCTGTGCCATACAAAACAGGGGTGAAAATTCTGTCTGCCTTTTTCAGATGTACTAAAATGCTGTGAAAGGATAAACTTCTTCATGTCAGATCAGGCATAGTCTACTTCCACAGGCATAAAGTACCATCATAAAACTCTACTGTCTGCTCTACCTTATCCAGTATAAACACTGATGAATTGATCACATGAATAAGAATCACATTTATACTGTAAGGTGATCTAGCAATACAAATTGTGTATAAATAAGCAAGGAACCAGGATGTTTAAAAGCAGTAATTCACAAAGCATCTCGCCATCAGTGTGTTCAGGGACCCTTTCCAGCCCCCTAAATAGCCTACAAAACCTCTCGTCTAGTCTCCTTTGCTTCAAAAAATTAACTCAGGTACCACACTCCCTTGTGTGTTTCTCCTATATTGAAGTCTCTCTCTATCACATAAATAGCAATATTAAATCTTCAGAATCAGAAGAAAATTACAACATAATACAGAAACATACAGTAAGGCCATAAGTCATTGCCACTGTCAGCAGGTACGAAACTATCCAAGTCTGTCCCTGGCTGAGACTGGGTAAATCCCTGACAGTAAAGTCTAAGAGCCCCTTTACATCGCTGCTGTTTTCAAGCAGATTCCCCTCATTTCCTTGGAATCTCATTCTCCTTCCTATAGTGATGGCTGAACTATATTTTGCCTCCCAAGGGAGAGCTGGATGCCTGTCACTTGAATTGCTTACAGCCAAGCTACTCAAAGCACATGAGAATATGCCGGGGGGAACAATACTGCATATGGTTTCTCAGCATTCCTGAGAGCTACAGACAGAAAGGGATTGATGGAGTCAAAGCCCTCCCTCCCACCACCCTTCAGTCCGACTCTTTGCTCCGGAGGGGTGTCTGACCCAGTGGGCTAATCAGCAAGGCACACACATTGGTGCACACAGATTTTCCCACACAGAAAGCCAAAACACTGGTTTTTCAAAGCGTTACTTCAAGAGCTAGACACAAAAGGCCTACATGCCTTGGGCAATGGGAGTAAAGTCCCAGATTCCACCTTTTCAGAGGTGCTTAAGTGGTTTAACTTCGGGAAGATGTTGCCCTCCATATGAAAAATAAACCAGCCCTCACAGAGTATGAGGAAACAGCAGTAAAGTGGAAGTTTCATCCAAGAGTTTTCCTTTAAGAGACTGACTGCTCTCTGTCTCGAGGCGAAGTCATCTCGGGGCCGCAGACTGTGGTGGGAAACAAACTGGACATACCCTGCTCCCTACTTAGTTCCTAATGATGCCCTGGAGTACCTTGCTAAGTGTCACTGGAGGCAGTCTGGGCTCTGTGGGACAGCAGCTGCTGCAGGACAAGGAAGACTTCATCCCAAAAGCAAGAGCAGTTAGTGCTGACCGTACAGGTGACAAGTATAAAGGCTCAAAATTTGAGAAAAAAGACCACTTTCCTAAAAGTCAGGGGACAAACATCAGAGTCCAATGGTTACATATAAATAACCTCACCCTAAAAAGTGCAAGGACAATACTGTAAAGCTAAATAGGCAGACCTGAGTCTAGCAGTAAGACATAAGGGTTTTCACCAATTACACAGGTGTGGTGCTGGATGTTGGCAGCAGGCTGCATACGCTGGATGCTAAAGGAATGGGGATTACGAACACGAGCACAGAGACAGCTTCTTGAATGTGAAAACATCCTAGAGTGAGAGACATAGAACACTTCAGGGTAGAAAACAACCCTTTTGTTGTCCATTTTTACTATATTCAAGGAAATTACTTCAGAAGTTTGTTTTGATTTTCTTTTCAAAGAATTACTTAAACAATGGACCCAATTTACATAATCAAAACTACCTTCCTAAGCCTTGGCTTTTGTGTTAGAAACTTTTCGAAATTAAGGATTTTAATTTCCTGCCATTATCAGATATGCAGAAAGTTCACAAAACTACTGGTAGCAAGGAAAATAAAACTTTCATTCTTATTCTGCTCTCAGTGTTTAGTCTGATTTGTTTTTCCAAAATCTTTCAATACTCAGTACAAATTTCCCTTGGAAAAGTTGCTAGAAAGCTTCCATCTCCACAATAAACTTTACAGAGAATCATAAATGGTTAAAGATGGGGAGCAAAATAGTGTGATTACACTTACACTTCGCAGCAAAGAAAGAGTAAAAAAACATATGCATTCTAGACTGCCTACCACTGCTAGAACGATCAGTTACTGGTATGTTACTGTATTTCTTCACGTGTAACTCAACTGCCATGCTGCCTCCTGGATTCATCTGGGATGGAGTTAATTTTCTTAGTAGCTGGTACAGTGCTGTGTTTTTCTGGATGCAGTGTGAGAATAATGCTGATAACACACTGATGTTTTGGCTCATCTGAGCAGTGTTTGTCTTAAGTCAAGGGCTTTTCAGTGTCTCCTGTTCTGCAAGTAAGAAGCTGCACAGAAAGGTGAGAGGGAGAATAGCCAGGATAGGTGACCCAAACTGGCCAAAGGGATATTCCACATCACAGAACATCATGCTCAGTATACAAACAGGAGAAATTACTTGGAAGGGGACAAGGGATATTTTGTGGGTGAAGAACAATTGTACTGTGCATCACTGGTTTCTCTTCAATTCTGTTCTCTCTCTCCCATTCATTTTAATTAAAATTAATATTATTAGCAAATTTGGTATTACTATAATAATATTTTGTTACAATTACAAATTGTTCTTATCTCAACCCATAAGATTTACCTTTTCTTTCTGATTGTCCCATAACACATTTACTGATACAAACAACATACAACTCAAACTTGTGACAATAATGTGGCTCCCATTACGACAGTATCTGAGCAAATTATAATCTCTGGTGTTCAATCTCAATTCCATCATTAGAAGTCTTTCACAAATTAAAAATAAGGACTTCTAGGACTAAGCAACTGGCTTGGGGTCACAACAATGACTAAGGCAAAGCGAGGTACTAAATTTAAGTCTCCCAAACCAATGCTCTTACCACCGGACATTGTTAGATTCTCTTACCCTCCACACATGAGTCTTTAACCACACCATCTCAACAGCAAGAACACAGGTGAAAACACCATGGCGACAGAGTCTTCTTTATTTCTCACTCTCATGGCAGCAATTCACTGCATATCCCAGCAACCTCATAAAAACAGGATGCCCAGTAGAGAAGACTTTACAGTCTACAGAGATAATGACTTCCTCTACCAACTGCAATTCTGATTTGATAAACAAAAGGTACTGGGGAGATAAGGCTATCCCATCATAGGTAGTGCTAGGATAGTGCTGTAACCACTAAAACTGAGTATGGGAAAAGTGTGTATGCCCATCTGACAACAAAACATTAAACAAGATTTTGGGGGAAAAAAACCTTCATATGGGGTTTTTTTTTCCCCCCCTCAGACTCACACCAGAAGCAGAGCCCAATTCATTTGGCTATGAATGGCCAACTCACAGGAACTGAGTCACAGTTGGTCCTGCCAAGACACAGCCAAGAGAAGCCATGTCTGAAGTTACTGGGAAGCAAAGGTTGTGTCTCATACTCCCTGGTACAGCCAGGGCCTCAATTACTAGCTCAGTGTCTCAGGTTATTAATGAACTGGCACATACTTACACTTCCAAGCTGAAAGGTAATGGCTTTTTCACAGATGTTAGAAATTAGTTAATTTAAAAGGAGAATTTCAAATAGTTCATTTCATTCATTTCTCAACTCCCCACCAGATTCACTTGCTCACTTCATCAAACCTGGCATCATAGCATAACCAAATATCCATTTCCACTCAGAGATGTTACTGCACCTTGAAAGACTAGAGATAACATTTTTGCTGCAAAGGCTGTAGGAGGACAGAGAGCCTCTCCTGCAACCCCAGCTGCTCCCAAAGCAATACAGAGATTCATTGGTTTTGCTCTTTCAGGAAGCAGTCCCCACATCACTAAAAGTTATTGACAAAGACTCTTCCAGAGAGAGTACATCGAACTCTCTCTCCTCACTACCAACTTTTTAAGACAAGAGTTGCTGTAAGTGCAAAAGGACCATCCTGTCTGTGAGGTCAAGCTATGGCGAACTCCATCCCATTTTTTCATGTAGCATCTACCAACCATGGCGTAGAAAACACAGCCATGGGATCACCTACACAGCACATACCCGCTGTAATGTTTTATGTGACGTGCCCTCTTCTTGGTTAAAAAAGAAAATTACTTATTCCTTTCAGAAACACACTGATTTTACCAGAGCTGTAAAACTAACCTCTCAGACTGCTGTTTCACTACCTACACTGATGCAACTGCTGAAATTAGAAGTCACTAGTAGACCAGCAAAAGATTTACCTGCTGAAATAGTAAAATGAACAGCCTGCTACTACAAACTATCACAGACACTGGAACAGTTCCCAAACTTCTTTCCCATTTCACTTTAAAAAAGGCAAAACAGTTATTAGACTTACAATATAACACCACCCACTGTTCTTCCGTTCTCCTGTCATGCACCCTTTAATAGTTTGGTTTATGCTTTAAAATACAGATTTGTTGGAACATAGACTACCACCTTGTTTCAAAGTGCCAATTCCCATATCACAGGGTCAAAAAGCTATTGATTCACATAGGATCTTTATCTGCATTTAGTCACAGCTTTTTTGATAACCTGAATATTAATGACAGAAAAGATGAACTGACAGAAGTCCAATTAGATTCAAATGCTGGAAAAGCACACCTTACGGAAATGGTTTGGGGAGCAGTGAGGGGAGTGTCCCATGTCAAGGAACATTCTTTCTTGAACTGAATAAATTGCCAGAGTATACCATGAGTCAACTTTCTGAAAATCAAAACAAGATGCTCAAAGCTTTTGATAACATTATTCCTTAAAAACACTATTGCCTGCTTTTGTTGCTGGATTTATACTTACTAATAATGCTAGCATCATACTTCCTGAGAATAAATAAAAATCAACAAAATAGTGTTGTTTATTATTCCAACAAACATTCAACAAACAGAGGGTTTGGTCTTATTCTTTTTGTTCAATTAGCCACATCCCTAAGCACCATCAGTAACTCATCTGAAAAATCCCTTCATTTATAGCAGCTGCTTATAGCAGAGCCATCACCTAAACCAGATGCAAGGCACTCAGTGTTGACATTTGAGCAAAGCATCAAATATGAATTACAGCAAAGCCCCTTGATAAGGACATGAACAGCTATTTTTAACACATCAAACAGAAGCATTAACTCCTTCAAGTCAGCAAGCATGCCCCAGATGTTTCAACAACCCCCTCTGATGACTTATACTTGCAGCAACCAGGGGACTACAGCAAGCCTGGAGGGTACATCCCAGGATGTCTTGAGAGATGCAGCAGGTGAGACACCACCAACACACCTTCAACTTTGTTTCGAGTTTTCCAGAACCACTCAGGACTCTCTTGCTTGGGGAAGAAGAGACTGGGTTTTCCAGGCTCCCCCAGAAGGCAGCGGGGGATCCAGCAGTGCAGAGCCTTGCCCAGGCAGCCCACAACTGCTATACAAGCAGGTTGGGGTACCCAGACACAGGCTCCATTACTGCCATGTCAGTCTGAGTATTGTGCCTAGCATACCAATTATGGTTTGTGGCATTGTTATTCAATTGTTATTTAAGAAAAATAAAGAAAAGACAAAAAAACCCTGCCATACCAGCTTTTAACCACCAAGTTTGTCCAAACACCACCTCTTTGCTCAGTTCTCACATACAACAGTAGAGGGTTCCTCTCCACATCACTCTCTGGTTAAAACACTCAGGCACCTTATTTCCTTCATTTATATGAACTGAACAAGCTCTGTATCGTGCCAATCAACAACAGCTAATTATTTGCCTGTATTTGCTTTCAAGAACACTGTTACTTACCCAGATAGCCACATAAATGTGCCAGACCAAACTGGATGCGTGGGCTAGAAAAGAGAATGGAAGTAAAATATCCAACCTGCTTTGACCTCCAGTTAGACAGTCATTTTTAAGGGAGCAGCAAAGATTGCAGACTTGCTGTGCTCACCACACCTCCACCCTTTGTTTCCAACAACACTTTAAACCTCAAAAGTACTGTCTGGCAGATCTTTCTTTTAGCACTACAGGCAGGGAGCAAGGTGGCTGGAAAGCTGCCCAGGGAAAAGGACCTGGTGATGTTGGTCAACAGCAGCTGAACACGATCCAGCACGTGCCCAGGTGGCAGAGAAGGCCAATGGCATCCGGACTTCTACCAAGAACACTGTGCCCAGCAGGACCAGGGAAGTGACTGTCCCCTGCACTCAGGACTGGTGAGGCTGCAGCTCAAGTCCTGTGTCTAGTTCTGGGCCCCTCACTTCAAAAAGGACATTGAGGCACTGGAACACATCCAGAGAAGGGCAACAGAGCTAGTCAAGAGTCTAGAACTTGAGTCCTATGAAGAGCAGCTGAAGGAGCTGGGTTTGTTCACCCTGGGGAAAAAGAAGCTCAGGGGAGACCTTATTGCTCTCCTACCTGAAAGGAGGCTGGGGCAAAGGTCAGCCTCTTCTCCCAGGCAACCAGTGACAGGACAAGAGGAAAAGTTATGTTGGGGAGGTTCAGGGTGGATATTACTCAAAGAGTAGTTAAGCTTTGGAAGACACTGCCCAGGGAAGTTGTGAAGTCACCATCCCAGGACGATGTCCCCAAGAACAATGAATGCAAGTTCGGCCTGTGGTAGGATGCCAGGCTGAAAGCCCTTATATAGAGATGAACACTGGATTTAGGAAAGAGAAGAGAGGCTATAAAACAAGTTGGAGAAGAGAGAGTACATCCCATTTCACGCAGTTTAGAAAGCTGTCCTGTTACAAGTGAGTGATATGGTAACAGAGAGCAGAACCAATGTCACTGCAGGGGTTCATGCTGCATTTATGAGCTCTCACTGTGAAAGCCTGAATTTAGATCAACAAGTAACAAGACTGCTGACAGCAAATACAAGCCAGAGGTTATGTATACAGAAGACGTTACCAAATCTTCAGGTGTTAGTTCAGTCGTGTACAGATTAAATGCAGCAGGCAGTTCATTGATGGGGCACAGATACTGCTCACTAAGGAAAGAAGCTGTAGTTGTTACACCTTAAAAAACCTCCGTGCACCTGCCTTCAATGTAGCAGTACTCCCTAGTTCCCCTGTTTTACCTACAGGTAGTGATCCACTGCTTTGCTGAACCTGGGCAGCCACATTTCTGGTTTTGGACCCATATTTCCTGTCTTGCAAGGTTGCATCCCACTCCACTTAATATGCCATATGTGCTCATTTTTGAGAGACATGATCCAACACTGCACAAAGCAACACTTTCTTGGATAAAAAGGACAACAGAAAATACTTTGCACTTCTGCTAAATTATTAATAATATGGGAGGAAATAAACCTCTTTAATTGAAACTGCTATTTTCAAGTTACAGCAATCAAGTACTGTAGAAATACAACATTTTATTTAAAAGTCTTTTTCATTAAGTGCCTCAACAAAAGAATGGCAATTAGTTCTGCTTAGCAACCAGCCAACATTAAAAAACAGATGGTGAATTGGACAAGAGACCAAACATATGATCAAGCCTTTGAAATGCTATCAGTTAATTCCTTTCCTCTTCAGAGCATAAGTAGCAGAGACCATAAAGGTAAATAGTATTTTTCCATCAACTAACACAGCTACAGCTCTGCTGTATTAGGTCAAAGGTTACTCTTTGCTTTCATTGACAAAGTCCCAGAGAAGATTTCTAGATAAGTAATATTTGACCAGATCACTTCAGGATAATACTTCTTCCTGAAACAAATCTCTCAACTTTTCAAATGTCTAGTTAATTTTTGAATTTCAGCAAAAAAAGGTAAAATCTCCCACATGCTCTAAGACATACCTTCCAAATGCCACCCTTAGTAGCTACAGGCATTTGGAAAAACGAGAGGAAGCACATATGGGTGCACACCAGGGAATGCCAGCTGGAGAATCATGCAGGTGGCATACTCTGCTGTACTGACTAAGAAAGTCCATTCACTTTTTCTTACATTTTGGAAGAGACTGAATTCCTCCATTATCTCCTTTGTTATGTCCTGGGTTTTCAAAAAAATGCAGAATGCAGAAGACTCCGAAGTCCTTTTTGCTGCTATAGTTATAATGTAAACTGACCACCCTGCTGAAATGAGTTCACATCCTAACTTAACATACATTCCCACCCAACACGGACTGTTCTTACAGTGCTTAGGTCGAATCACAGAGAAGTGTTTCTCACAGGAAGGAAAGTGTGCAATATAATAAGTACACAAGTTTATTCATACACATGCTCTCTTATCTGGGGACTTCCTAACTCTAAAATGCTGCTACTGTGCTACTGTGCACTTCACATGACTGCACAGCCAATCAAACTGGCCCTGGGAGAGCCAAACATCTAAGTTTATGGTCAAAATCTACTCGGTACTTCTAGTGAGAACTCACTCTGGGCTTCTGTTAAAAGGTATATTTAGTTACCGTGGAGGCTCAAAAAGAATCTAGGAAAAGATGATATAGGAAACAATTTAGCCTTTTTTTTTTTCCTTACACAGGAAAATTATTTCCTTAGCTCTGAGGTAGGATTATGAATCCCAAGGCCACATTTCTAAAGTATTTCAGACTAGAAGATACTGAACAGATTGTTTTGCATTAAGAACTGCGGACTTCCAAAGTATGTTTTTCTCCTAAATCCTCACCCCTTTCGCTTCTACAATGTAAAGTATTAAGGTCATCCAACAGATGAAACTGACTTTCTCAAGTCTTCCTTTTCTATTCCTTTTACACAAAGCACAACCATTATCAAAAAACCTAGCAAGCGCTGGTATCCCAGGTAAGCCCCATTTTCCCAGTGTTCCCGGTCTTACAAGCCCCATATATATACTGCACCTTTTAAAACACAAAATTGTAACAGAAAGCACACCTTGGCAGCTGACACCAGACAAGACTGAAAGGGTAAATACTGTTTGGCTGAGAACTGGAGTTCTCCTTCATCCTTTATGTTTGCACCAATTTGAAACTTTTCATCATAGTGAACACAAGGTGGGTCTCCCCAGGACACATAAACTGAGCAGGACTAACTGATGATCAGATTAAAGAAAGTAAAGGCAGAAGTCACAATCTTGGTTACATTGCATCACTGGAAAGACAGCTGAAATCTTCGTAACACTAGAGAGAAAGATTTTTTTTTTTTTGGGTCATCTGATGGGGAACAACTCTCAGTAGAAAAAAAATGTCAAGAAAAGAAGTACAATCACACTGAAACATATAAGCTCAGGAAACAGTAAAGTGCAAACAATCAACCATAGCACATGGCAAACACTCTCCCGACAGCTTCAGGTTCCAGGCTACTGGGAGCAAGCAGCACTACAGGGTGAGGTGGAAGGAGGATTTTATTTCTAATTCCCTTCCAATTCCTACCAGCAATCACGTCCTTCTCCCACATTCTGATTTCAGCACACAGCGATCAACTGAATCTAATGGATAGGGTAAAGGGATGATTCAGTATTCCTGCTCAGGAATCTCTTACTTTCCAGCCACCAGGGTAATTCTACTCCAGGGACAGAAGGGGAGATGAGTAGGGAGGGATGATAACTCAAGCTTTCCATTCTGGTCTTAAACAAATGCAAATATCCTTGAACTCACAGCCCCCTTATTAAGCTTGTCTCTGCTATCTGCAGATAACCCACTGAATTCAGGGAACCACTTCAGCCTGCAACTTCCAAGAAGTAGGAATCTACTCATCAGTTAGCCCTACCTGTGCCTGATGTGCTAAAAGGCTATCAGAAAAAGCTGATAGGGCAAATGCAATAACACAAAACATCGTTATCAGTACCCAGGTCCCCAGCCACACCCTTCCCACATCAGCTGAAAGTATTTTCACAGCAAAGCAGGACTCGTTGAAGCTCATGATCAAAAGGCCAGTGCACCTGTAGCCTAAAACATTCCTTAAAGCCAAAAAAGCAAAGCAGCAGGGGCAATCTAAATCAGTGGCTTCTCTACATATCTTATAAACTCAGAGGCATCTGAAAAGCACTGGAAAACAAGCTTACTGCTTTAAAGGGGTCCATGCCAAGCCCCAAGGAACAAATGAACTTCAGCAGCATCATACAAAGCCAAATCTGGTCCCTGAATTAAGAATACAAATGATGACTTGGCACTTCAAGTCATCCCTCACAGTGACAGATGAGCAAGACAAGGCACAGACTTTTTACCTCATTGATCATATTAGTACCAACAGCAAAGTTGTATTAAATTTGAGACTTACTAAGTTGCATGCACACAATCTTTGTGCAACAAGCTTCAGCCTCCTACATGGGTTAAGAGAGTCAACTAAGAGATAGATTTATTCTGTTACACAGGAATTATTTAAAATATCTTTTCCAAATAAGACAAAAAAATCATGCAGGACCTTTAATGGGCTAGCCTTGAAAGAAGTCCTCAAAACATTTGTTAGTATTACATACTCAATAGAGTTCCACAGGCAAAGTACAATTTAACACATATATCTATCCAACTATACCAGTTTTCAGAGGACGGTGTGGCTTCACTGGTGTCTGCACATTTACACAAATGTGCAATTCTGACACAAACATACTTTGTTCTTTCAAGCCTGAATGCAATACGCCAGCTGAAACACCCATTGTTTGTAGAAGCTCTTCCCAAAGAAGATAAATACAATTTCACCCAAGTGAATGAGGTGACTGGATTTATGCCAGGAACTAGGACAAATGTTTTTTGATAATACCCAATCTAAGCCTCCCTTTCCTCAACAGATTAAAAACAGAAGCATATGAAAAACCCACAGTATTCCCAATCCAAAATTCAGGAGGTATTCAAGAGTATTTTGCTCAAAATTCTTCTTCCTTATCCTGTCTTTGGAAGGAAATTCAGATCCGTTCATTGGGTGCCACACTGACAATCTGAGCATAGTCAACTCAATAATAACTGAAAGATTAGACATACTTTTACCTGGCCTTCTCTACTCCTGACAAGGAAAACTTATTTATTACAGTGTTTATGTTTCTACTGACAGTTACTGATTTTACTTCAGATCAGCACACTTTTCCTGTAGCTTTTATACTGTCTTCTTTAACTTTATGAAGCTTACCTTTATTTATAAACTTTACCCTGATACAGCTGTGATGCAGACAGCAGCCTAATACTCAAATTTCCCCCCATGTGTTTATTTTTCCTTTTGTCTCAAAACTAGAGCCTGTGTGCTAAATCTCTACCATTTTCTGAATCATACTTCCAGCATAGCAACCATTAAGGGTATTTTTTCCAAAGTTTCACACAAAAAGCAATTTTCTTCCCTATTTTCTCAAGAACACAACTTCAGAGTATTTTGATTACTAAAAGAGAATTATTTTCAGCTGTCAAAAAGTAAAAACAAATAAGCATTCATTTTACAAACTCCAAGCATGGTAATGTTTTTGAACACTATTCTTATGACGAGACTGCTTTCTACTGAGGAAAGCTATGCTTTGGGTTCACACAAAACCTATTCTTAGAGCTCCTAAATATCAGCTACAAACTTTCCCCAAAACAGACAGGAATGACAGAGGCTGGTCCCAACACAAACCCATGGAGGAGGCATCCTGGACAGGAGAATTACAGTAGCTTTAAGTGGGTTGGAGACACTGTCTCTCCGCCACCTAAAGCGGTTTCTTCTAGACTACTGGGAGCTCGACCCTTCAGAAAGTATCCAAGTCCATCACTATGTAGAATAGATGAGGAAAGATTGTCAGCTAATGCTATTGCCACGTTAACAGCCTTTCTGAAAAGGAAAAGAAACAATCAGTTTCCCTCCCATCAAATCTTATTTGTTAGTGGAGAAAAAGAACCACCAAGAATTGTGCTGAAAGCATAAGATCACATCGAGACAGTTTTTAAGGGTTTGGTTCAGTTTGCCGAGTTTTTTCTAACCACAGAAGCGGTGGCACCTCCCGAAGGACCAGACCCCGAATACCGCACACAGAGGGAACACGGCCTCGTTCCGCACTCCGCCCCGTCCCGTTCCCGCAGAAGGCAGCTGAGCCCGCGGCCGCCGGGTCCCGAGCCGCCCTCTCGCAGCCGGGGCTGCGCGCAGCCCCCACCGCCGCGCCGGGACACACGGGGGAAGGAGAGTTCCCCCGTCACATCTCAGGCGGGAGTTAGTTACCTCTGGGCTCCTCACGGCAGCCTTTGCAGGAACATAGCCCCATGGCAGGTGGCAGCGTCCCTCGCGGCCCCAGCCAGCCCGCTCCCTGCCAGGCGGGGCCGCCTCCAGCATCCCTGGCAGCGGGGCGGGCAGCCGGGCAAGGGCTCCCGAGAGCCTACGCAGGGGCAGCGGCAGGTTGGTGCCGTGGAGCTCCCGGCCTTTGTCGCCCGTATTTCCAGCCGGCCTCGAGGCAGAGCTCAGCGCTTCACGGCTCCCTGCCCCTTAAACCGCACCGGCTTATTAATTATGGTCGCCCCTTTGAAGGGGTGAGAGCCACCGGAGCCTGCTCTGTGCGAGAGGCTCTCACATGGCCCGAGGGCAACAGACACCAAACGTAAACCTTCAGTGCGCATAAAAAGATACCAGAAAGACCATTTCACCTCTTGCAAAATTCTGTCAGCACAGGACAGGGTCATATGGTATCCCCCCCACATCACACACCCCCAAGCAAGAATAAACACCATATATCCGAGTCTCCACAGAGATATGAGTGTTTCAGGGACCTTGCATTCTTGCAAAGGTCAGCACTGCTCTAGCAATGTTCAGAAGGCTTGTTTACACGCTCACTTTTAATTGCATTAACCTAACTGAATCAACAGCCACAAAGACAAGATAAGAGTTTTGTTTTGGGATGAGGAAAGAACATCCCTAGAACAGATGTTTGCTTGTTCTCTGATCACTCTTTGCTTGTTTTCTAGACCCTGGTGCACTTCACTTAACCCAGCAGGGACCCTGCTTACTGAAGCTCCACTGCCCAGGTGCAGCAGTGCCTTAAATACTAGAAGCAGAATTGCAGTTTGTGAATAACCTAAAGGGTAGATAACTACCAGGTCTCCCACCATTAAAAAAAAAAAAAAAAAAAAAAAAAAAAAAAAAACCAAAAAAGACCAAAAAAACCAAAAACCAAGAAAATCAAAAAGCCAAAAAACCCCCCTAAACCAAAACAGCAACAACAACAAAAAAAACCCACCAAAACCAAAAACCACTAAAAAAACCAAAACCCCCAAACCCCCACAATAATGTTCTACAGAGAGGTCCTCCTGCAGAGTATTCAGCTGTTAACTGCACACTTGAGCAATCCCAGAGTATGAGCATTCATTAGTTAGCACAAAAAACCAAAACAAAACTAAATCCCACACAGGATAGAAGATGGACAGGGCAGGAAAACTTTCCCACCACCACCAAACATACTAGAGGAAATTTAAGATATTTCTGCAAGGGAACAGAAGGAAATCCAGTATTCTGGCTTTGCTGGTACCAACTTGCTCCTCTTGGACAGTGGGAGAATTCATCTCAGTTGTTTTGTTGAGCCTCTAAACTCATCAGACAGTGCCAATAGCTGCCAGCTGCTTGGAAATCCATCTCTTGTGCACTACCTTGCCCTTGTAAAGCAGCAGATACTTCCCTTTCTCCTTGGCTAGAGGGTGAGCTGATCTCAGGGAAGATGCACATAAACCACCTGCTTGAGGGGCCGGACAATCTCCTGGCAACACTCCTGCATTTCATTTATCTAAAAAGCAACTCCAGGCAGCCCCCAGCAGGGGTAAGTATTCCAAGTTCTGGAAAAGCCAAAGTTTTACTAATGGCACTGTCAGATCAGTGCTAGATAAAACGGATGGAGAAAGCACCCTGCTCTCCAGCTGTTTCAGCCTAGCAGCCAAGTCAACTCCATGGGGAAAGGCACAAGATGTTGTATCCCGGAGAAGCCCCCAGACTACCGAGAAGTTACTGAAATTTGAGTATTTAAGAAGTTTTAGGACTATTACATACATCACTTCACATGGACAGATAGAGGCTGATGAAGGGTTAGGCACACATGCTTGTTTCAGACAATCAATCTGACAGCTTCAACAAAGCATTTCAAGATTTTGTTCATTTCTAGTACTGAAATATTACAATTTTACACTCTCCTTATTTTCAGAAAATATTTGGAAAACTGACAAGTTTGTCTTACTTTTTGATCATGTGACATTACCTAAAGGAATTAAATGGTCCCAGATGAAAACAGCCAAGATTTGTTTACTGCAGTAACAATCACCATGCATTTAAAAGAACAATTTTCAGGTGCATTCATTGCAAGAGGAAGGCAGAGCCTCTGATATCCTTACCATCTGGACATAGCATGACATTACCCAAAAGCATCACTGTACATAATGGAGCTAAAGAACACTTAGTCCTTCCCTCACTTTTGCTCTGGATGGCAAAAAATTACAGTGAAGGTCAGCAATAAAATAAGCCAATATTGACAGCTTTCAGAAAGCCATCCAAAGCTTCCATATAAATGAACCATCCGTTATTTGAATTTCACCGCAAAATACAAATTTCATCCAAAACAAAGCAGTTCTTCAACACTAGCTCATTAAAAAAAAGGTTAATTTAAGAAAAGTCTTCAACGTATTGGTGGCTTTGATATATATCTGTGTCAGACTTGAATGTGAAAAAATGAAAAAAAACACACTCAGAAAACACAAAATCCTTGGGGTAAAAAATTCATAGCTAAAGAGTTGTTCATTGAAAATTCAACCAAAGAATTGTGAGTGAAAATGTGATTAAATAAGGAACCCTAATCTCTAGTAAAATAAAATACTATAACCACTACCACCTCTTTTATAACCTGAAAATTCCATATAAATAATATAAACCAGGACATTCATGCTCTACATACCTTCAATGCACTTTGCAGATCATTTGTCATTTTAACTTCAGAGGGGACTCATTAAGTTGCCTAAAATTTAAATCAATACGTGTCTGTTGTCAAACATACTGCCAGCCCAAGTCCTGCCAGACAGAACAAGCTAGCAGAGGATCAGGCTAGCAGAGTACATGCATACAAACCAGATACCTTGTCCTTTTTTTGAGGGGGAGAGGAGTGGTACAGTCAAAATTGAAACAAAACAAAAATATTTTGAGGTAACTTAGCAATGTTTGGGAGACGCAGAAGTCAGATGTCCAGATCTGTCATCCCATGGAAAATTCAAGATTGTCTAATGTCTAAAGCATACTTAGTTTCTCTTTTGAATGCAGTTAGGCCCAGGCAGATCATCTCAGCAGTCAGTTGAAGAAGGTAAGAGTGCAGAACTGCCACTCAAATCTTTTGCTAAAAGGCAACCCTAGAAACTCTCATCCTAGACCCTAACATGTTGATTGATTGCTACAGGTACAAGGTCTGACACAAACTGAAGGGTTTGAAGGCTCAACACAAGGTTAATATATTAAAGATAGCCAAACCTATCTGGGTCAAATAAAATTGAAATTTTATATATAATTTTTAATATTATATAAAATGCATTTATATTTACACACAGCAAAAATTTCAAGGAGGGATTAGCCTATTCCTGCAATAAGAAAGGTGGATATGCTTGCACTCTTCCAGCAACAAAACCCACTTACTCTGCAGTACGATTCTTTTGAGACTCATTTCTGTTAATACACATAAGTCAGTCTGTATAGCAGGAGCTCTTCAAGGTGGGATTCCTGTAAGTCTTAACAATTTGACCTTTTAGACGTACAGTTAACCATGCATGTCTTCTGTTTAAACAGCACACACCAGCTTTAGACTAGCGTTTACAAAGTCAGGAGCCCAGAGTTCAATGCCTAAATTTGGATTTCAAATACTAAATCATTAGGCTGATCTTTCAAAAACTCCAAGTACTTAACAGATCCCTGTAAAGTGCACCGGTGCAGACTGAGTGTCCTAAGATTTTCTGAGTAACTCATCTACTTTGCACATTTTTTTTTCTCCAGCCATAGCTCTCAGCTTCACCATCTGAAATTCTCGATTTGAAGTTCAAATTCCCTGCCATTTCTTAAGAAATGCAGTAGTGTACTGGCTGCCACTGAAAATAAAAGCCAGCTGCTAAAAACTGCTATGTGAAAAATGAACTTTCATATTTCTGGACAATGCTAAGTATCTGGAAGCCAGAGGTAAAGATTTCAATCTTAGTTATGCCAACCACTTATATTCTGAGGGAAAAAAAACTCCAACCAAGTAAGTTTTAAAAAACTGCAGGATGGCAAAGGAATATGTTATTCTAGTTCAATGATTCATTCCAGACATGACAGAGTACTAGTGGCTGAAGGTATTTATTAATCATTCCTTTACTAGGAGACGAATGGTTTATGTGATTCCAAACTATGTCAGAATTACATCTCTAGAAGTGGAGAAGCATTTATTTTGGAAGGTTTTTTAGACACAGGGCAAGGATTACATAGCTTTGGGGTTTTCCCCTACCATTCTCTCCTCCCCAGAAGGCGCAAACTCGTCTGAAGAACACAAATAAATGTTAATACCACCTTGCCTCCTTACTAATAAACAGGTGAACTGGGCTTCACAGAGAATGGACCTAAGCCAGCCAGTATGAAACGTGCACTCCTGAAAAGGGCACAATTTATATTAAAAATAAAATAATCGTCAAAATTCAGAAGAATGTGTTAGGATTTTCAAGCTTGGCCAATAAAAGCTTTTTTTGTCTGATCTGTAAAATTACTCATACTGTGATCTTCTCCTCTTCTCTTCTATCAATCAAATAATCTGTAAATCAGGACAAAGTATAGACTTCCTCTTCAAAAGTTAGAGCCTTTGTAAAATGGAACATTTACTTTTTAAGTGAAGTCAGATTCAGCACAGATTACTGTCATGATTTCCAAAATACATGGTGAAGCAAGTAGAAGTGGCTTGCCAGGCCACAGTGGGAACACCCTATGACTCTCCACAGATTTCCCAATAGCCACTGGACTCAGAAGAAAGAAAAGACTATTCTGGCACTGTGATAACACAGGTAGAAGAGTACATTACAACTAGTCTTAGTTCACATATCTCTAAATACTAACTCCCTTAAAGACCTACTACATTTCTTATAAGAGCCTGAAACTACAAAGTGAATTTTCTAGCCTGGTATTTATTAATAAAGTGACATACTACCTCCCCTAAGGCTTCTTCCCTGTGAGAGCTGAGCAATGTAAACCATCCTCACCTTTTCAAACCCCAGTCTTCATCATCCCCTGCCCTCCAAATACATACTTCTAGTATGTTTAATATAAACTGCAAAGGAAATGTGTTTGAAAACTCCAGTTCTCCGGACTTCTAAGACTCTGAAAAATAACCTGCTGAGAGAAGAATTAGACCTTCATCATTTAAAGGAACAATTTATAGTTCATCTATTCTTTACTGAAGACATTAGCACAGAAAACATGAGTTCAGTGTAGATATATCACCAGACTGTGTAAGAGGTAGGTACAGCATGAAAGGACACACTCTGTATTCACAGGTTGCCTTGCCCCAAGTGATATAAAATGCATTCCCACTAACCAGGTTAGGCTAAGTTTATAATGGAGCACAGCTCTGCTAAGAGAAGCCCCATGGGCTTAAAAAAGAAAAAAAATAAAAGATCAAAAGCCACCTATTCTGTCGGGAATAACATTTCATAACATCTGGCCCTGTCCAATTAAAGAATTTCTAGTCTAGAAAGAGTCAAAAGATACCGAGTTCATGAAACGTTCTTCTGATTTGACTAAGTCCATTGCTATCTCTTCTCCCTCCAGTCACTAATTCCAAGAGAATTACCGTCACAGGATCTGAAACTCCTATGACAGTAATTTTCACTGGCATTTGGACATTTTTTCCTATTAATGGCCATATTTTAGGAGATTCACAGGGGTCTACCTTCTTTGTTTTTTCCCCTCAAATAATGACTGCAGCCTAAAGCACTTGTGAAATACAAAAAGGAATTCCATGAATTCTGATAAACTCAGAAAATTGAAGAATTTTAGGTGCAAGCATCAACAAATGAAGAAAGCTTGGTTAGAAATTTCCAATACAGCTTTAGCCACACTGTGCTAGAGTGTATATCCCCATGTTTTCGCTTTGCGGGCGTTGGCAAGCTCTTGAGTCTCTGGTGTTGAAGTACTGAGGGAACATGAAAAAACCCCTGAATAGTCAAGCCTTACACATTGACAAAGCCCCTTTATAATCAGTCTTTTGCACCTGGTTGTGGCAAAGCTGACATCACTTCTGTTCCATTTTTGTCAGTAGAAGGGCAGTGTTGACTGGAGCGCTAGCACAGCTCTCAGTGCTGTGCTTTCATTTCTCTCAGCAGCAGGTAGGCATGCTGGCTGACATCAGCAATTCCCACCTGGCACTGCCGTGGATCCATAGCTGCTCTGGTACAGTTCACACCAGCTTAGAGCCCAAAGGGGAAGATCAGCTAAGCACACAGATTATAAGAAGCAGTTTTACCGCAAATACCTGAAGGCATCTTGCTGCCCATAGCACTTTAAACTGCTGTAAAAAGAACCCTTTCCTAAGAGATCCCAGTGTACACAGAGAGCAAACAGCCTACTATTAACATATGCAAGCTTTTGCACTTATTAACTTCAAAGAATCCTTGCTTCTAGAAGAGAGCAGAGGATCTCCTTTGGCTTACAGAGAGACAACTCTTCACTGACTGCAGAACTTAAAGCTAATGGCAAAACGGTGTGAGCTTGATTAAAAAAAAAAAAATCTGGACTGCTATAGCCTAGGATGTCTTGCTGAAGGTGATTAAGAAATAACTCCTTATATGTAGCTTAATATTTTCATCAAAGTTTCCAAGACCAAAATAGAGCCCTGTGCTGATGTTGGCATTAAAACTGAAGGCAAAACTGTGTTTTCCAAGAGGAAACAGCTGTGACCCCAAAACACTACTAAGGGAGAACACCGAATTTATTGTCACTGGTCCTCCCCAATCCTTATGTATCTCCTCCTGTAAGACAGTCACCCTACAGGTCCACAGCCACAATTATGATACTTTCTACGTCCTCCACCAGCTTCAGAACAGGGGCTAAGGTGATATTTCCCTTGCCAAGCATGATCATAAGCACAACATTTCTATTCGTATTAACAGCTTCTATTCTCTGCTGCGATGTATTTGGGTCACAGAGCTAACTAAAGGCAGGATATCTACTCTCATATTCTAGAGTATTAGCAACACATGACACACACGATCTATGTCCAAGACCTATAAAGGACACAGGGACAGAAACAGGTTGGTCTGTCCACTCAAAGTGCATCAGAAGAAATTTAATCTGGAAAATATCTTCTGCTGAAGCCTTCCAGAAAGGATCATTTTGACTCTCTGATTCATATACAAAGAACATGCTGTAAAACCAGAGTCTTTATGGTCTCTATGGAACAGAAGGATTTTCACACAATAGTGATCTTTGAAGACATTTCTCTTTGTGTTAATAAAAGTAATCTTTCTCCTCATTACACTATTGTGCCAGTACAGGCTTTCTTTCGACACAATTGTACTGGGACAGAATTACTAATGTAGACAAGGCTCTTCAACTTTCAAATTAGCAGTTGCCAGAGTGCTTGTAAGTCCTCATAGTAAAATACACAACCCAAAATTCAAGGAAGCACCACAGATTGCACATTTATCCTTCAATGCAAATAATATATGGCCATTTGTAACAGTCTTTCCCTATTGCCTTACACACAGTCCCTTTTAACACTGTATACTTTTGATTTCATAGCTCTTTTCTTCATTATCTCACATTCCTCCTGCTCCTTCCCCCAAGTTTTCATGACTGTCTGACAGTTGGTGATTAGAAACAAATCCCAGAATTAATAACAGCGCTTTAGGAGTCCAAGATGATACATAGCATCTTTGATACCACATGGAAACATGGGTATCAAAATCTTAAGTGGACTTCACTTAGATGAGCAATGGGCTCTGGCTGAGATTCAAAGGCAGACTTTGAAAATATGTGTCTTTAAAGGCCTGTGCACCTGTTAGAATAGAGACAGAAGACACAAACTTCAAGAAAGTAAACATTGAGAGTCTGTCAAAAGAAAAAGCTCTATAATTATAAATGACCTGAACTTTGGCTTCCTAATGGAAGAAATCACATTCATTTCAATTAGGGTGCTTGAAAAAAGTTAGGAATATTAAGCTCATCAGAATGTGCTACACTATACAGAGCATAGTCCTGATCCCAGCTGCCTCCCTGCCTTTAGGGAAAAGTACCTTAAGCAGGGCCCCTGAAAAGGGTACTGGAGAGATATTGGGAAGCTTGTAATGAACTTCAGGGAATAAAATTGTTGTAATGATAATAAATTCAGCATAGATTAGCCACACTGCCATAAGTGTACTTGGCACTCATGTATTCCCCATAGTGAAACTATACCTGCATACTGGCACAGGGAGTTAAAATCCCTTCCCAGTAAAAAACCAACACCCTCCCCCACAACAACCCCCTCCCAAAAAACCAAAAACCCTCTGGGTGTAAGGCTTAAGTGTTAGACCATGGGCAATACATCCTTGCCATATTTCCTCCTCCCTATGAAGTTGCGAAAGCCCAATGCAAGCTGATTCTCACTGATAGCACCCTAGTTACCCCTAAAGCACTTCAGACAAATACAGAGGGAGTTTTCCTTGGGAACCCTCCCTCCCAGGTGTTTGACAGTGGGCCAGCTGCCACTTCAAACTGGCACTAGTGCATCCATAAACACCCCAGATAGCAGTTTCTCAATTACATTCTCTTTTGGATCCTGGACCAGCACACTATCAGCTGTGCCTCCCTTTCCCCCACACACTTTTTGTGGGCCTTGTAAAAAGGCTGTGTGTTTTAGTTTTCTTACCTTTGCTTCCCAGAATGACTTCCACGTGGTATTTCCAAGTCAGTGTATTCTGAGCAGTTAAGGTACAGTGCTAATAGGTACCTCAAAAGCATGAGTAGTGCTGCCTTACAGGATTGTCAGTATCATAGAACAGAATCACAGAATCATTAGGGTTAGAAAAGACCTCCAAGATCGAGTCCAACCTTTGACTGAACATTACCATGTCAACTAAACCATAGCATTAAGTGCTATATCCAGTCTTTTTTCGAACACTTCCAGGGACAGTGACTTCACCACCTCCCTGGGCAGCCTGTTCCAACGCTTGACAACCGTTTCAGTGAAGAAATTCTTCCTAATGTCTGCCCTGAACCTCCCCTGGCACAGCTTGAGGCCTTTTCCTCTTGTCTTTATTTCACTACAGCTAGAATTTAGTGTGTGCTGCAACATCGCCATACATCATGTATCTTATTTTACTTCATCATGCTAACCTACTAGAGTACTTTATTAGCCTCAGGGATCCCAGACATCATATAAATCTTGTGGAGAATTCACCCATCGTTATTACAAATGGGAACACAGCTGTTTCTGGGGCTGAACAAAGCTTAACCCATAACAGCAGCAGCAGAGCACACAAGCTGCAAAACGTCACTGAAGACTTGATTTCTGACAAACTAGCAAGAAATACAGAGATGGTACAACATAATCATGTTGACAGTTTGATAAGCATATCTCTATGTAACAAAGCTGTACTTGCATCAGCATACTTAAAAAAAAAATCCCTCTACTAACTACACATGCCTTAGGACCTAATATATTATCCTCAAGGCAGAATATTCAATAGCAGAACTCACTCTGGAAGGTATCAGCAGGAAGTATTCAAACTCTTACCTAATATGCACTGAAAAAAAATCAACCTGAGGGGATCAAATGATGCCTTGTACGTTTCAGCTACAATGTGCCATTGCGCTACAAAGCCACATTTCTATACCCAAAGGGCAACCTATATAATCTGCTGTATTTGTCTCTCAGGAATACAATGGGTTAAAGAAGACTGCTCAAAACCAGTCAGAGGTTACATTTTAACGATCTGCACTAGCAGAAAGCCCTATTCACGAAACTTCTTAAGTCTCATGCTCCTTTCACAGCTGGCCTTATGCTATTGCAATTGAAGTTTTAAAAACCTTCATTCTTGTTGAAAGCCAGCACATGCATTAAAGACAGCTAGGTGCTACTGATCAGGGATCAAATGCAGAACTTTTCCTGGAATACAAATCCCAGGACAGCAGAACACATATGTGCTGTCACAGCCCGTTTCCAGTCCTACTTTCAAATGCCCAGGGCCCCAGAGCACTGAGGGATGGAGACGGTACAACTTGAAGTAGATCAAACACTTCTAATAAAACAAAAGCAGGATCTTGTTTATTCCATAAAGCAGGATCATTACCTGCCAAATGCAAACATTTGCCTTGGGCATTGCATACGCTAGAGGAAAAAAGAAAACAAAGCAAAAAGCAATTTACAGGCTGCAGGTGCCTCCAGATGCCCTTCAAGATGTTTTAAACTGATAACGTAAGGTGAGCCAAAACATTCTTAAGTATCAGAGAGCCTCATAGCCCTCAGGGGAAAAGAGAAGCCTAATAACCTTTCTGCACAGAACTCTAGATGCCGTCCGAAGACCTTCACCTGCAATGAGTCGTCACCTTGAGCAGGCAGAAGTGGATTGGTCAAGCTGTAGGGATACAGCACTGGGCTGAACACAACACTGTGGAAATCAGTAAGGTTACATGAATTGAGAGCAAAGTTCAGTCCTTTTATTTCCACGTTCTCTTCTCATAAGAATTCAGTGACATGGTACAGTCAAGCATTCAGAGGAAGTACAGATCAGGAAATCAGTCAGCAGAGAAGCCTTGCTTACAGAAGATTTGAGCTGCTAGTGTGTATCTGGATGAAGCAAATGAGGGCCTCCATTAATTAACTCAAGTAAGAATTCTTCAACTTGAATCCATTTGTAAAACAAGCCTAGAAATACTGGCCATTGATTGATACTTCTGTTGACACTAAAGGAAGTTATCAAGGTCTGGACAGGCCACAAAAACTATTTTTTCAGTTCAATAAAATAATCTCAGTAGAATTAGGAAACAAATAATCCTGAGGAAGGCAATTAGTACCTTTTGGCAAGTGCCAATTCATTAAAATTGCAAAATTTTAAAGATACATATTTTGAAAATAAGTTTAGCAGGCTCAGAGTGGGAGAAGAGTAAAACAGTCTAACAGATGCCACTAAACAGCCCATAAGCCCTGGGTCAGTATGTTAACCTGAAACAGTGGACACCTACTCCCAAGTTACTTCTCTGCACAGTCATTACTGTATGTGTCTATACAGAACATGTTTTGTTCTTATATAACAATTTTAAGACCAAAAAAAGATTTAAATAGGTAAACAATTTGAACTTGAATGTTTTCAAAGACTGTTGATTTTGGCATGTGTGACAGCAGCTGTATATTGTGACCACACGGAGTGTTTTCAATATAGAATATTACAGAATCACAGAATATTCTGAGTTGGAAGAGACCCACAGAGATCATCGAGTCCAACTCTTAAGGGAATGACCCATACGGGCATCAAGCCCACAACCCTGGCATCATTAACACCATGCTCTAACCTACTGAGCAAATGTGCAGAAATGTATTCAATACTGTATTCTGCCCACACAGCACAGTATTGGCTCCACAGGCTGGACAAAAACATTGTTAGGGGACTCTCGCTTGCTGAATTGCTTCGAAGAGGCACAAATGAACAAAATAGAGGAGGCGGTTTCCTCTGAGAGGATGAACTCACCCTCCAGTGATTCAAGACATGCGCTACCACTGAGAGCGAGAGTCCAAGCAGAAGCTGGAAAGAACCAGCACCATCTAGTGCTCACGAGAGACAGAGCAAGCAGAACAGACAGAAGAACGCACCAGTTTCCAGACACAGAAGTCGAGGATGCACACTTTCAAGGAGACTCAAGCTGCACTTGAACATAAAAAGAGACTCTGCAGCAGGGAAAAGGCAAGCAGATGTACCTGCCATCATCTCAGTGCTAAAACATTACTACCTTAAAGGACTTAAACCCAAGCTATAAGGTAATAATAAACACCTATTTTCAGACATGCAAAGAAAACATCCAATTTTATCATTCTGGGCACTCCTTTGGAAAGATAGTTTAGAAAAGACATTTATTGTTCCTCACCCCTCAATAAATGGAAAAATCTCTCTCATGTTCCAAAAGACAGTTATCTACTTTAATGACATACAAGTAACCGCATGCTCTCAGTTACACTCCATACATCTAGAAGTAGTAAACACAGATCTGACAGGGCCCTCCACTGCAAAACCAAGACCACCAGTCTTCTTGTCCAGGTCAATGCAATGCCATGGGCATGGTAACATCCACAGTTCTCGCTTGCTAAGTGTTTCCACAGTGTACTGCTGCAACTACACTGTCAAACTTTCTAGGAGGACCCAAAATTACTTTATTTTGTTACCGTTTCCCTCATCAATATGGTGGGTGCCAAATCACAGAAATCTAAATATACCTCTCAAATATCAACATCATCACATATTCAGATATGCACAGTCAGTTTTCAGCTGTAGAATTCAGGAGAAAACTTAATTACCAGTGACAAACTCAGTATCCTGCTGTTAATTAGAATTGCAATTTGCATTGAATAATAGAGAACATGGAATGATTTTCAATGTATGAATTTATAATTTCTCCTCCAGGTATTTTAGTTACACACCATCTCAACAGGAACTGAGATAAAAAGGCCACAAAAATAGCTTAATTGGTGTCAATCACTTAGGATGCAGAAGCGTACCACAGAGCAGACTGCTTTGTAGGCATCATTCCACCTGCTGGCACAAGGCAAACAAGCTGCCACTCCAGCTTCTCTGTCTGATACTGTCAACAACACAAATGGACCCCTACAGAACAAGTAGACAACAATTACTGTCCTGTAAGAATTAGGACCACCACCTTCTGATTCTGCCTTTCTTGATTTTCCTTCTTGTTATACAGCACAACCAAGGCAGAGAAGTAGCTTCCACATAAACCCTGCACAAAGTTTCTACATGAGGCATTTTATTTTGCCCCAGCCTGACTTCTGGCATAATGCAACACACCTACTCCATCTTTAAAGGATTCAGTATTAAATGTAAATCCCTTTTGCAAGAGCAGTTGCATATATTGAACTAAGTCTTTATAATTAACTGAAAGAGCACACCATAGAGAACTGACTTCTGAAGTTTTGAAAATAACCTTTGACATATAAATCAAGAATAGGCAGTGATCCTTGCTCTGGCTAAGTCTGCAAAAAGACCAAGGTAACAATCATGAAGAGGACTGAACTGCCTCACTGAGGAGAGGGCTGGTGCTAACTCAACTAGAGCACAAAAAACAACCTGAAGGTGCAGTTTTCATCACCTCTGTTGAATTGACCTGAAGTCCAGCTGCTTTGAGAACTTTTTTCAGTCACAAGAGCTGAAAGGAAAGATATGATTAGATGCACGGAAACAAGATAACCCCTTAGCAGCTGTTTCCAATGAAAAAATTAAACTCATTGCAAAATTGCACTCTTACTGTCACAGAAAGTCTCAGCTAAGAGCTGTCACTGCTCCCCTCGGCAGAAAGCACTGTGGCAAGAAACGGGAACTAGCTACCTTTAGTGATAAGGAGACACCTAGATGTGTACCATGAGTACCTCCTAACTTTTGAACCTCTTTACCGTTCCCTTCCTTGATTCTAAAAACTTTACTACATCAGGGAATTCTCTGTCTGCAGAGGAACTTCAGCATCTCAGTGCTGCAAACACTGCGGAATAAAACTAGGTGGACCACTTGCAACAAGACATTAAAATATTGGTTTCCTACAAGGTGGGACTTCAGGAGCACTTAAGTCATCAACATTCCTTACAAGATTCTCAGAGCATAATCCCTTTGGCTTCTTACAAGCTGCATTAGGCCATTCCAAAATGCACTGTAACTCCAGGTCAACACTAAGTTGTTCTGTTGTCCCTAGCAACAGCAGATGCTGTTTCTGTTGCCAGATTCGGACTCCTCTCCCAAGCAACACAGATGATTTCCATCTATAAATACCAGCTGCTGTGGAATTATTATCCCAAATGGTACAACTTTTGCACCTGACCTCATACTACCCTCATAATTTTACAAAAACATCCCCTACCACCTGCTAATGTGCACTGAAATATGAGATCAACTTGCACCCACAGTTTACCCCACCATTCCACATTGAACTTCTAGCTATGATGAAGGGAAGCATGAATGGATTCAAAAGGGCCCAGAAATTTACGTAGTTTCCCCAAAAAGGAATATAGAGAATGTGTTTCAGGAAGTCCTGTCACCAGACCCAACACTGGTTTGACTGTAGAACTGTTCTGCAGTCTCTCATGTCCCTAGTTAACCCTTCTCCCAGCTGCTCTGTACAGCCTAGAAATGAACTTGATGAAACATGAATAATACACAATGCCCATCATTAGTTCTTGTTACTCAGCAGAAAATCAATACATGCTCTGTTACAGCACAGGACATGCTGTTACTCTAGTCTCTGCACTCCGAGGGAACAGCTCCCACAGCCAAGCTTAACACAGCCTGCAGCAGAGGAAAGGTGGCAAGTCCTCAGCAACAGTTCCACAACAAGGACGCTGAGCGCCTTAGCTATTAATCATAAACCAGGGGTTTGGAATAAGTGGTACCACAGACTTTAGACCTCTTTGGACATTTCTCAGATCTCAGCCTCTCCTCTTTGCCAGATAAGCTGGTATCAGCTATAGGTACATTTTAGGAATGATACACTGCATTCTTGATTTTATTGGTTAAAGCTCTGATGTTTACTAGAACAGTAAAATCCCACATCTATACATACAGCTATTGAATGTACCTATATTCAAAAAAATCCCCAACTTAGCTAAGACAACTTAAAAAATATCTTATCCCTATAGAAACTGTAAAATCCTAGCTTATGGTGGGATAAATGAAACAATTAGGCAGAAATGTGATCATGGCCATACATCCAACATAGGCAAAGATGGGCAGTTATGGAAGATAAAGATCTGGGTCCTGCAAGATCATCTGTGCTCCCCTTCCTATCTGGCATCTGTTTCAGAGCTATTCACTATGTGGGTGTTCTGCAGGCTGGCAACCACGCAGAACACGGTCATTTCAGAACACATGCAAAAAAAGAAAAGGCATTTATGCCAAAACCAGCACAGAATAAATGTACTGTGAACAAAATGGGGAACTCTTTGGGCCACATTCTCCAGTGACGTCTGTGTCAATCACATTCTGTATTGACTGGCTATTTATAGTGTTTTCCAATATTTACTATCTGTGTAGCAACTAAGTTTGCTACAGACAGGAATGGATTTAGCTGCATAAGTTAGGGAAAACATCTTCATTTTGCAGACAAGTCAGTGGTACACTAAGACTAAATCATTTTTCCAGGGAACACAGAAAAGTGCAATGTTAAAACCCCAATGTGAACACAAATATCCTGGGATCCACAACCATGTTGAACAGTGTCACATTTTTCCACCCTTCTGAGTAGCCCCTTTCGACTAGCCACATGACCCTGCTTTACCAACTCACCTGAAGCAACAGCTAGCTGCAGTTTAGGACAGTTCTTTTGCAGGCTACAGTAATATAACCTGACAGGTTGGACAAGCAGAGCAGAATCACTATTTTCTCATTTGGAATCAGAAGAAACTCAAACCCTCAGGAAGTTTAATCAAGCCAGTCTGTGGCCCAGTTAATTATTTCAGATCACTGCCAGAACACATGGGATCATTCACAATCACAACAACCCAAGTGCTTTCACACTGCAGGTCCACAGTCCTTCTGCATCAGTATGGGGCACAATCTTTGGAATATGGTACAGATGTGTCACATTCAGACCAACAATGAATGCCACTTCCTTGGAAATCTTCCATGCAAGCAACACTAGGCCCAATGCCCTGCTGTTTGTGGGGCCCTGCCTACGAGGGCATGGTGCAGTATAAGGAAAAAAAATGACATTAACAGATAGTGCACAGTGATAAGAAAAAAAAAAATCTCTTCTCCCCAAGTAGTTTCCTCTGTGTCAAACAGAATTCTGTGAATAAGTCATTGCAAAACACTGCCTTCTGCTGTAGCTGAAAACATTACAGCACTGCCTGTTCTTGCTCTGCCTCATACTGTGTCAAGAGGCGCATGCAAAAAAGATATTTTAAGCCAGCCTAACAGGATGGTAAGACAAAGACCTCAAAGAGTAAAAACATACCTGACTCCACAGCAATAACATTCAAATACAGGCACAAGTGTTGCTTTAAAAAAAATTCCATTAAAAAACAAGAGGCAGCCTAGCACAACTACTTTTATCTACCCGACTGACAGCACCGATACTGTGGGGAGAGACAATGCTAAGCAGCATGCACAGGCAGTCCATGCAGGGCAAGCTGGCAGTGAAGTGCAGCATGACTGAGTCAGTGCACTCATGTAATTTTTAGCAGAGTCACATTTGTCTCCCTCTTTGGTTCTAGGAACTCAGTCTTCTGGTACAGGGAGGTAGATGAACTGGCTTAGTCCTTCCACAGCCCTCATTCCTCTGCTGTAACGCTGTAGCAGTGCAACAGGTTTGTTTTTTTTCTTCTGTAGATTCTGCCACCTGAAACAGCCTCCAAAATATACCGCTTCAAACCCATGCACAGGGATGGTCCTCTCCCAAATACAATCAGAACTAAATCAACTGAATTCAGTTGCTCCTCTGCTGCAACAGGGAACATAGTTCTAAATCTGCTCTGGAGACACCAACTCTGTCCACAGGAAGCACTTATATGGGAGCTAAAATGACTGCAAAAGTTTTACATTAATACTACAGTGACAGCTCATTAGATTTTCTACCTAAAAAAAAATTCAACCTCTCTTTCATGCTAGGTCATCTATTTTCTTAAACCTTTGATCCAAAAGGGAAACGTTTCGAAGCTTTTTGTGTGCCCTCTCACCCGCTTCCCAAAAGAGCTAGTACACATGAAAGAAATGGCATCCAGATACTGCATGTCCCTTTTCCACAAGTTCTGTGCCACGTTCTGTGCTTGTTTCTCCCATAACAACTGGAAGAACACGTCAGTTTGAGAGACCACACAACACTCCAAGCAAAGAGCCCTCTCCAAACAGAAAAGTCAAGGAGCATGATGCATCTCAACTACTATGAAATGAAAATGAGGAGCACTTATATCCAAAACAAAGAACACAACATAGTCAAGTCCCTTTTCTCAGCCTCACTAGATAATCTGGCCAGTGTATCAGAACACTCAGAGGTGATCAGTACAACTCAATTACCATTAACGACAGCTCATGGGAACGAGGTGATGTTATACTGAAAGCACAAAGAAATGCTGGCATACCTGGGGTAATTTCAAAGAGATGTTTCCCTGGTTCATCAGGATTAGGTGGCAGCTCGTTCACCTGACTGCCCTGCAGCAGTATCAAACCCTGTAATGGACACAAACATTAGTGAAAAGGGAAAGGCCACTAAAAGGGTAAGGAAAAGATGATAAAATCTATAGTAAACTCAAGTCCTGCTCATCTACTGAGCCCAACACCTTTCCACAGTTCTGAGCAAGAAAAGATTCGAGCTCATCATGCACCTGCTTCACAGTCCTTTCTCTCACACTGGACACTGCTGGTTAAAGGCTCTTTCCTCTGTAATAACCACTCTGAGTATGCAGAAGTGATTCTCCTTGGTTTCCATAACTAATTACCCCTTGCAAAAGTTTCATCTCACATTACATCTACTCTTCCTACACCCTTGAATTTCTGGTTGCAGCATGCATTTGAATAAAATGGCCAATTTTTCAATTTTTTTTATACACATCATAAAGATGTGTATAGAACATCATCTTTAGAGTCCAATGGCCAGAACACATTCTAGAAAATTCTGCTGTTTTCTAAAGCCCAAAATTCAAGCCCACTGCAGAGGCATTAAAGCTCTTTATCATACCAAGTTAATACTGAAGGAAGGGCTAATGAATTAGTTATTATTGGCTTATTATTAGTTATTATTGGCTTCTGTTCCCCTGGAAATTCGGGAGGAGTGCATGTTCTCTCCTTTCCTGGGAATATAAATGAGCCCAAAGCTACTTAAAAACCCCACACATATATTGACAGAGCCAGTAGCAGCATCAAAAGCTGTTTGCAGGTCAGTCCTCCCTTCCCCCTGTCCTCATCTACTCATCTTTTTTTTGCCTCATGGGGCCAAAAGAGAGAAAATTGAAGAAAAGGGATGGCTGCAAGTCCACCCTCTAACCTTTGTTCTCTGATGGAGCAGGCTGTGCAACTGCAACTGTCATGTGGCACACAAATATACACACCTTCAACAGCACTCAGTCCATTAAGGACAAAAGAATAATTCCTCTTCAGAAAGCCTGTGTGATTCTCCTGCCATTAGATTACAGCTCCACCTTTTCAGCAACATTATTAAAGAGCATCTACAGTTTTCTCTAAGAATCTGAAAGAACAGGTTTTCATAAAAATAGGCAATGCAACATCCATAAACAAAAAGATATTGTTTCATGTTTCTCTTTTGAAACATTATGTCATAAATCTCATTTGACTTTATCAAGTAAACAACCAGAATACAACTCTCTTCTAGAGTATGTATAAATAATCAAGTAGGCAGAAGATCAATGTGAATTTCAGTGAAACTATTGATTTAGTTTTTACACACAAGCTTAAAGGCCATACTTAATAAATAAACCAAAAAGACTTAAATTAAGCATGAGCACCTCTAGGCCTGAAGGAAATTAGGGATTATTATCAATAATAACTGGTGAAAATATCTCCATAGCTGATAACAAAGATGTCCCTGCAATAAGGAGTCTCAGTTATCTTCCCAAGGTGCATGGACACACCTGTGCCATTGTCCCTTCATTCCAGAGAATCCCAAGCAACAGCTATCTACAAGTCCCAAAAGTAAATCCTCACCCGTGGGATGCATACAGTCCTAGCTGAAGTCAGATGCTAATCTAATTGCAACTCCTACAAGAATAGTCAGGACATAGTCCTGTATCATCCTATACAAAATGGCTTCCCACAGTGATAAAAGCATGTGCCCAAAAAGTGCCAGGGCTAAAGAAACCCTTTACAATATGACTGCCTGAGACAGTTTCTTCCTCATCATGTTCACTGACACAGGGCAGAAGTGCCCAGCTCTCCACACGCATTGCAGATGAAGATAAGGTTCTTGGCTTCAAAGTGTGAAATCCAGCTGTTACTGGCAGCATCCTGAGCAATCAGGTTACATCATCAAGTTTAAATCTCTCTAGCCTTTACACAACAGACTATCCATAATTATGGACCAAAGCCCTGATGAGGAGAGTGCAAGATATAAGACGCAGTCAACATCCTCATTCATCTACCGTATTTATGTCAGGCCCACAGGGGAATATTAATTTCCATTCTCACTCTACAATGAAATTTACGTGTGACAGTCAAGCAGGCAGCTGCATCGAGCAGTTTAATAATTGTCTATAATGAGCGTGTGGATGGTGATGATATTACACAGGCTGACTGTCACTCTGTAATGCCTGTACTGACTCATCAGGAGCCAGCAGTACAGGGACATTGTCTGGCTCACTCAATTATGTTCCCTCTGTTCAGTGACTCTGGTTAAAGGCCTGACAGTCAAAACAATGACTACATGAATTATGATGCACAATCTACTACAGCAACAAGGAAAGACCTTAGCTCAAATGTTGCAAGAGAATTTTACAGCCATTTGAAAAACATGAATAAGAAATTCTTCATCTCTTCTGTAAGCTTTAGCCCATAGCACAGCACCCACTCCCTCTCCCCCCACACTAAAACACATATTACAGCCCATTGTCAGCATGTAACAAAACCTACACACTCCACACACACAAGCCAGCTCTAAGCAGGTGGTTCACCTCATGGCTAACAATGGATTAACTGGGAGATAACGAGTCCCAGCTGAGCAAGCAAGGTTAATCACTCCTGCCTCAGTAATCTGTAACTCCATAGCTCTTCCTGTCAAACTCCAGTCTCATTGACAGCCATAGGAGGATTTGGAGGTCGGCATGCCCTAGTGGGTAAGTAAACACCTTCTAACCTTTTCCCAAGCTCTATGACTTGTTTGGTAGTAGAGCAGCCTCCCTGCCACTTCTCTTGCCTTTGAACCTCCTTAAGTGGTGAGGACAGAAAACAGCTAAAATGAGCTGTCAATCAAAGCATGACTGATCACAGAAGTCACAACCATTATGTCCTACAGTTCTCCAGTCATACCTGAGGTTTAGTTTCCTCTTCATCCTTATAGTAGAAGAGCTGATCCCCACGCAGCACAAACCACCGCTGCTGCCAGTTCTTCATAATGCTCCTTTGTTTCTTTAGCCAGCCACACTTCAGCACACGTTCCTGAGGATTTGGAGAAGATGGTCTGGAGGGAGGCCCAACCTGTTCACCCATCACCAAACTCCTTGACCGGGCTGAAAAGGCAATTCAAACAGAGCAATTGAAACAAAGAAATACCAATAAGAACACTCAGGCTAAATAACTGTTCCACACTTTCTTCTCAAGATATGGACAGACCAGTACATGTTCCCTCTTTGAACAGGTAGTTGATTTTCAGGGTGTACTTTCAAGTTCATGACAGTCAAACACAAGACAAATATCACCTTTTTGGTACTGCTCACTCCACAGACAATACCTCCACTAAGGCTTCACTGCTCACTCTACCTTTCTTTGTGGCAAATCATTACTGCCTTCCAGGTCTACATGGGAAGAGTGATATTGCTCTCTCCTAATGGGATATTTGCCCTATGAGGATGTGCAAATGTGTGATGAGTGGGCACAAAGAGAAGGAGAGCGTATTAAAAAATACTCTCCAGTGAAAAAAATACTCTCACTCCACTCACTACCAGTCTGGGGTGATTAGCCAGTGAAAGCAGCTGCCATAGGAGAGAGAGCAAAAATAATTAAAAATTGGGGAAGATTCAAAAAGAGAATTGTCAATCAAATGAGTGACTGTGATCCATACAAAAAGGCACAGAGATAACATAGCTGTCCAGAATTATTAAAGTCATCTCACTCTTCAGGGCATTCTGACATTGGAGCACAAAAACAAAATTAAAAAATTAAATTAAAAATAAAAAGACAAAATAGAGGAAAGAATCAACATGCAAATCTGAGGAAGAGTTTCAGAAATAGAAGAGAGGAGAAGTTTAAGAAATAGAAAAAATCTATCACCCTTTTTTTCCTCCTCTCTTGCAATAAGAGCACTAAAGCTTGGAGCATTTACAACTAGTCTCGAGTAGCACACAATTATATACTGCAGGCAGCAAGCCAGTCCTCTAGAATAGACAGGTTAGGTGACCTCATAGGTCTTTTCCACCTCTACTTCCTTTGGATTTATGAAGTATCTTATAATAACAGTTATTTAATATTTCATGCCATTTTTCCTTCATTAGTGCTAATACGATCCTGCTCCTTCTCCTTTTCTGCATTCAGCCAACTTAAAGCACAATTTATAACTGCCCACTTGGAACAAGGCATGAGCTTACAGGCCAATACCAGTAAATCTGCATCACTGATGTCTCACATTAACACTGAACTGTTGCAGCTGAAAACCAGGCAAGTTTCTTATTCAGGTACCCCTGATACACTACAGCTAATTCAAACTATCACAAGAAAGGGCAGACCTCTGCCTCTCAGAGTGCTGTCTAGTTTTGTCTCTTTCAGGTTCAGACAACTAAAACACGGCCTTGATGTCACCACCTGATTGGTTTCTGCTCCTGGTACCTCACCGCACAGTGATGAAACTGCCAGCATATGCCAAAGAAAGAAAAATAATTTGGATGTTGTGGTGTTTGGGGAATAAAAAAATAAGAAAAATATTAAAAATAATCACAATTGCAACATTAAACTTCATCCTATTTCTTCACTTCCATGAAGCAAACTGCAAAATAAGGAGAGGAAGAGAAGGGACTTACGTCAGATCTTTAGAGAGCCTCCTCAGTGTAATCCAGTGAGGGAAATCACATTGGTGTCTGTGATAAAATCTGCTTTGACCTTCCTCATGACCTGGCAGTCAGGTCATGTTCTGCTTTATAAAGAACTATAAACCAGCACATCTACACACTTCTGTCAGCAGAGGGCAGATCGGAATGGCATCACAACCTCCCATTATCAAAAAAACCTCAGTGACACAATCTCCACTTGCATAGTTTCATATCCTTTCTCCTTCCACTCTGGCTTAAGGATCCACTCACCTCTCCTATAACCACCCAGAAGGCACTCAGTCTGACCCTAACAAATTCCCAGTTTTATAGACAGAAGATGGTATCACTTTGTTAGTCTTAAATTGCAGACTCGGTGAAAGCCCTGTCTGACAAGCAGGATAGATAATTTTTTTACATTTCTCCAAACTCCTGCTATTCTCAACAGAACTGTGAATAACAGGTTTTATCTTGTGGATCAAGAGAAATTAGGTTTCAAATTATAATTTCTTACAGCATGAAATAGTTAAGTTTTTATTTTATTTTTAGTTTCACTTAAAAATTAATTTAAAAGTTGAAATGTTGTTAGAAGTGCTGCTGCAGCATCATAGCTTTTTCAGAATTACTCTTCCCTTAATTTACGTCTAAAATACATTGCTGAATTCAGTGTGAGCTAATATATAGCATTAGTCCTACATTAGTGAAGTTTACCACCAACTTTTGGATTCTCCTAAGTAACCCAGTACTCCTTCATTCTGATTATTTTTGCATGCCAAAAAAATAGTAAAAAAAAAAAAAATCTTAATACAGAGTTCCCTTAAAATCAGGCTTTGATCTATCCAGGCATATTCTCTAAGCTCACTCACTGTAGTATGAGCTCTCTCAGACAGGCACTTTCAGTCCCATAAATATATCAAGAATCACTTTTTCCCCTGCAGGCAAGATCCTCAGGCTTTAATATCGGCCATTCTGGCAGCACAGCAACCTCTGGCAGATGCTTACAGAGGCACAGAACAGCTGGCCCCCTCCCCATCAGGATGTGGAGGACCCCATCTCACACACAGGCTGTAAGAAAACTCACTGGTCATGTTTAAATCTCTATTGCAGAGGCCCATAGGAACTGAGTTAAATGGAACTTCTCTGCCTCATCCCAGGCCACATTTTACAGTTTGGTCATAGCTGTAATCTGGTTTAGACTGTCCAAATTCCATTCCACATTCACATTCCAAACTATGCCATTACAAAAATAAATATCCCAAAAACTTGCTTTTATCAAAGGCACTGTAATGGTTCTTAGGCAACATCTTGGCTATTAAAGTAACAATTAGTCTGATACCACCAAAATCCATCTTTCAGTAAGCACCTAAGTCATCTCCACACTGAAGTACCTTAGCACTCTCCAACTTAAGCATGAAAATCCCATCAGCCCCCAGTTTTCCTGACTCACATGTAGTATATACACCCTCTGCTACTTTACCTCTCCCGAGAAATTCATTTTATTTAACTGCAAACCGTCTGTAGTGACACAGACCTCACAAAAGACATCAAACATCTTGCTTTGAAATAACCCCAAATATGTTACCTTGTATGTTCCCTCACTCCCCCTTTGGTACTATTTGTACAGCTCACCTAGTAATTACTTATTTTAACCAAGAGTTAAAGCTTTTATGACCAGTCTCTGCAGAATGCAGATCTTTTTCTTATTTTATTTTATGCAGCACCACATCTCAGTCAATTACTATGATTGTTAATTCTTCATGCTGTCTTAGGTTTCCATTTCCTTAGTTTATGGTCGTGACTGTAATAGTTAATTTCATTAGGGAGATACTTAGCAACTTCATCTGCAAGTCAACAACATGGATCAGATAGAAATTTTTAGAAAGAGGAATTATTTATGGCTATTAACAACATTGATGCTTATAGTGCATGCTTCATAGAATACAATAATTGCATAGAGGTCAGAAGAAAACTTTTACAGATGAGCACAGCCTGCCTTTAAAGCAGCAGCTATTTCAGACTACTGGGATCAAAATATCTGCTTTGATAACCTGATGCAGTACATCAAGACCCTGATTCTTAAGGGTACAAATACATTATTTGTGCTCATCTATTTAACAGAGCTATGGAATCAGCAGAACATAAGGAAGAAAACAAATCAATAAATCAGACTCACAACTCAGCAAATATTTTACATGCTCTGGAGTTCTGATCCAGTGATGCGTTTTCAGTAACACCACACAGGTTGGTTTCACTCTCCACATTGTCATTAGTTGATTATTGATTTAGTCATACATGTAAGTTCTAAACAGAAATCAGTGTAGAAAGGATTCAAACTCTCCATGGATAAAGGTTTAGGATTCATTTGCACGGCACGGCAGTACTGAAATGCCGACCACATACCCACACAATACCCACCCAAGGCAATTGCAGCACAGCAAGGTAACAACAGACCAGGCAGACCCATAGGTGGCACTAACGAGTCAAGACATTTTTGGGACGGTAAATCATACAAGACAAGGATCAAAATCACAGACCTTGAAAATACTCCCGTGACTGGAAGTGACACTGGCATATGGAAGTTCTCATATCCAGATGAATATGGGAGGAAGAATACGAGCAAAGGCAGTGAAGTGGTGCTCAACACTCTGTGCAAATGCCTGAGACTACACTAATACTCCCCTCCAAAACCCCACACTTGGTTGTCATGCCTCTAATAGTAAAATCAAAGATTATCCTAATGAGTGGATGGGTCAGATTGGATGGAGCCACACTTCCATTCCTTACAGAGGCAGCGATCCCTATCTAGAGTGCCATACACCACAAGAGTTCCTCTGTAACTTAGACCTGCCTCCAAGCAATACCCACATTCCTGTTTTCTCATCACATCTGTTTTCTACCCTGAACATGCACATAACAGAGACAACATCTGCCCTTCCCTATCCTGAGTTCAATCCTGCCTGGCAACATTATACAATCTCTTCTGCTCTCCTTCTCCCACTCCCAGCTCTGAACACCACTAGAGATTTGAGCACTCAGTAAGTACTTACTTAAACCAGACACAGAAATCAATCAAGTCAATGCAATTCAATATCAATTAAAGTTGTAATCTTTTGAAATTTCATAGGCAGTTAGCTAAAATCAATGGAGTCATTATAATTGATTCTGGCCAACAAACTGTGCTACAATAAAGGCACTTTGCTCTGGTGTTCCTTCAGTCTGATGACACAATGACACTACATATTTTTTCTAATATAGTCTTTGTTTAAAGTACTAGCCACAAAGGGAAGTGGTTTCCTATACTATAAACAATATTCTCAGTTGGTTTATTTAATTCAAATTTGGCCTTATAAAAAGGATTCACTGGAAACACAGGTAGTATGCCTGATTTCCTTTCACTGAATTGTAGGCAATAAAACACTTGGTTTAGATTTTTCTGTGTCTATCACACAACCGTATCTGTGTTTGAATTTGATTGCTATGATACCGGAGTCAGTAAGCACAAACAAAACCAAGATACTTCCTCAGCACAATCTGAGAATTAAGCATCTTGAAAGACAATAAGCAAATAAATTAAAGGCAGAATATTTGAAGTGGTTGGTGACAAGATGTTTTTAGGCAATTAGATGAACATCAGTTCTAAGGAACTGGAAAGGGCTTTTAATTCCCTCAAGACAGAGCAGCAATCTCTGCAGAAACAAAAAGGTGCTACACAGCCACGTACCTGCTCACATTTTGTGATCGGGATGACAATTGCCACATTTGGAAACACTACCATAAGAGGCAGTTTGTGCTCCATCACTTCTACTCAAAGCTGCACCCGTCTACTCAGAACATTTTATAGAGCAAAGTGATGTGCTGTGTTCTACTTCCTTCCCTTGATTTGTTTTTCTTTCAGCCAAAATAAAAATAGGAAAGGAAAAAATAAAAGGGTCTGGAAACCTGTGGTTTTTTTTTTTTTTTTTTCCAAAAAACCCTATACATGCATTACACTGGAAGCAGTTCTGTAACATTACTGTCCAACCAAAGGAAAAGCAGGGAGACAGTTAGCTTTACATACATTTGTCTACTAACTTGAATTTTCTGCAGTGGTTAGAAAACCAGACTGAAAGTACCAAACCAGGTTAAAAAAAAAACCAAAAAACAACTCAAAATCTGAAGGATCTGTTTGTATAAATATTTACTTGTTATTAAGCTCCTGCAAGAAAAACTGCATTCCCAAAGACCAGTTCATAAATCTAAAATCCAACATAAACTAGTACAATTTACTGTACTATAAACCACTGTAATTTCACTCTCGGACTAGGGATGACTGCTGTTAGAAACTGGCTATATTTACAGTCTGAAATACCTTTCAGCCCTTAACTGAAGAGCAGAAACTTTGGTTATACATTATTTACCTGTAGGTAAGCATATTCTGTTGAAAAACAAAAACCAAACCCAAATAAGTACCCCTCCCCCCGACAGCCTTTTAAGCAGGAAAATACTGAAGTGGATGGGGGTGGAGGAGTGGGATGAAGGATGAAGGGAGATCTGAGTAGGAAGGAAATGACCAAAAAGCTTTGGTTTCAGCTATGGCCATTTCAGCTACGGCCAAAGAATCTGTGCCAGCATGAAGGACCCCAACAAGAAAAGATGAATGCCCAAAAAGGAGTCCAAATGGCTTGGGAAACTAGACTTGTTCATGAGGGAGCACCCTGTCTCCAGAACACAGTTTCATCTCCTCTCAAAGTCCAAAAGCTGAGGGTTCTGCTTTTAACATGTTTGCTATTTTATAAAGGTTGTTCTCTCGTATCTTGCGCTGCCGTATCAGTCAGTGCTTTTTCACTGGCAAACTTCACGTGCACCAAGAAGTTCTGAAGAATAACACTGGACCGTATAAATGCTTCATACCAGCATGTTTTAAGGGTGAACATGCTGGCAGTAGCTGGCAGAAAGGGAGGTAAGATTTCATGGCAGTAAGCAGGTTAGGCACACCCAAACAGCACTGCTGGAATACACAGAACTGCATCTGGTACTGAAAGCTGTGTAGCCCCACCTTGCCGTAAGCTCAGGCACAGCAACACACATTGAAAGTTGCCTATAGCCTTTTCAGGGTCATCAGAGCTGGCTCAGGTTTTCCATCAATCTTCAACAAGAATGCAGTATTTCCTTTGTAGAATATGTAGAAAAACTATGCCTCTGTTCCACTGGTACAGCATTTATGGAACACAGTCAGAAACAAGGCAAAGACACACTAGTTTGAGGGAAGTTGCTTCCTGGCTAGCATGAAGAAATTAGTCTTGGACTTCTTGGTGGTGTCCAACAGCCATGACCTTTCACCACTGTACAAATGGCACAGTCAGCTTCGCATGAGGCACATTCTAAATCAGAAAAATAATTTTATACTCCAGTGACCTGGGTGATGTGATCATAAAAGCCACTTTACTGACCAAAGTTACTTTCAAAAGTGCACAGGTAGTTTATCTAAACACGGCAGCAGGGGAATGAGACCAAAGAAAGAAAAAAATCAGCTTCAATCTTAGTCCACTTTTCACATGACACAAAGTTCAAGGCTTCCCTGAGATATACTAACAAATGACCTGGTAATGCCTTGTGTTTATTACATCAGAGAGCACACATACAGTAGCACAAACAGATACACATTAAGGCAGGACCTTTCCACAAGTCAAAATCCAAGTATATTTGATAATCCATGCAATCCACCCCATGCAATGCAAAAAAATCCAACCCAGAACATAAAGACAGTGGGATAATTTAATCCTTTTCTCCTGAAGAACAACTGACACTCATCTTCAAGCTATTGTTACAAATTTATGGCATGTTGGACTTCAGGAAAAGCTAAGTATTTTGGCAATACATTGCTGTCATAAAGGTGCATTGGTTTCTTGGTTGATAGCTCACTCTGGAGACCTTTCAGCTATTGTACAAAGCGGTCCTGAACTTAATTTGCTCTCACTATCAGCAAGAAGGCCAGCAGGTCTCAGCTCCACAGAATAGTTGTTTAAAGAGTTTAACCTTGTATTTGCAAAAGAATTTGAATTTCTGTTTCAGGTTGTAGGAATAAGTAGTGATTTTGTCAAGTGTCAATGAACAAACCTTAAATACTGCACGTAACCTGCCACCAGCTGTTCTCAAAAGTGCCCTGCAAATACACAAAGCCATGCCAGTCTTTTCAAACCATTAGCATTAGATCATGGATAAGTGCCAAGATGGAAAGATGATGGCTTGATTCCTTCTACTACAACAGACTGACCTACCAATTTACTATCTAGTAGAGTGAAATAGCCCATGTCCTTTGTTACTGCAAAACCAGTTACAGACCATGTTTATAGTGTAAGAACAAGCACAGAAACTGCTCCCAGCAAAAGACTGTATTTTAAAGTCCGTTTATCTGCACCATCCTCTGAGATCTCCCATCTGGATCCACTGCAGACTATTCAGAGGACAGATCAGCACTTAGATCACAGCTATTTGATGTGCTGCTTTAAAGCACATGCACTTGTTGCACACTATGGAGTACAAAGCTATCTAGCAAACCTAAGCACCAGCTCTGCACTCCCACCGAACCCTGGCACAATCTCTTACAAGCTGTAAATCTTCTCCATCTGGTTGGTTAGAACTGCATACCTGACAAGCACTGCTGAAGGCATCTCTGTGGCAAGCAAAGCTCTTGTAGTCCCATGGACAACCACACTGAGCTACAGCTCACCACTGCCATAAGAAAAAAAGTCTTATTCCCTTCTTCCTACTTCCACTCTGCTCTTTCCATCTGCCAATACCCCCAGCCTGACATTCCTACACGACACTAACAAGGTGAGACCTTTTTGTGAGAGAAGTTGCTCACTGGAATGGCAGAAAGTTCTCAGATTTTTTTTCTTCCTGCTATTTTAGCGAGTCAAATCAGGTCACAGAAAGAAGGCTGAATGAATACCTTGTACTCCCTCTGCAATCAGCAACAGTCCCTTGTAATCCTCTCCATGGCTATGACTATTAATTTTTAATAATCTTTCCAGCCATAGTAGATTAAGGAACAAACAAAAAATTGCTGACTACAGTAACATTCAGTTTGGAGCTGGGACTGTGGCCTGAGTTTGTACAGCATCAAATACGGTGGAATCCTGATCAAGATTGTAGATCTACAGCACTACAGCATAAACATAGGTCCACTGCAGTGTAACAGCTCAGGCTCCTCAGAGGCACTCCAGTCATCCACATGTTTTTGTAAATACTGTCTGTGCCATGCCAAGCACATGGGACATATTCTTCAGACACTGCAGTGGCTGCCAGCATCAATGGTTCCTAAAATTGATATTATAAGCACCAAAGACATTTGTCCACCCTACTCCATGAGATATCACTTCCTCAAATTATTCTGGACTTCAGGGAAAAAATTTCATATTTCTGAAAAAATAACCCAGAGAAAACTCTCTCAAGGCCTTTTGCCAGCAACTGGCTGTAAGATGAAGTGATCTTACCCAGCCACTGTCAGCAATAAACTTCCCTGAATCCAGCTGTAACATTGTATTTCTCTTCTTGCAGTCCTCCAAAGATCAGGAGGGTATTCATTCTTCAGGGCATGATGCTGAACCAAGAGCTCAGGATGCCTATTTCAACACTGTTGTACCTGTTTTCAATGTGCAAACAAATTCTGCTTCTTTCTATATGCAATAGCTGACTAAGTGACTTGCTGCACTGCCAGGGCTGATCTGGGGGACAAAGGCAGAAGAAATATAGGAATTCTTACTCCTACATTAATTCATATTCTGAATCTAAGTACTCAGACTATTGAGCCATAAGTATTTGTGAAATCACTGGTTAATAAAGCAAAGGTGGCTCCTCCTAAACTGGAGGTCTGCAAAGGAGTAAGTATTAACCCTGGGCCTACAGTTCTTCCAAAAAGATCATAAACAACCCAATCCCTTTCCATGCAACAGAACTAGTTCTCACCTTAGAAACAACAAATGCAGCTTGTCATTTATTTCCTATACCACAGGTTGGTCTTTTCAATACCAGTTCACAGGATGACAATCTTAGTGAAGCATAACATTTCTGAACACCTGCTTTTAAGAGGAAGGATATTACAAGTAACTTTGTTCAAGCACAGCAAAAACCTAGTATCTCCTTTCTTTAGCTCTTCATAAACACTAATTTACAGCTCATTGGGCACAAAGGATGCACAGAAAAGCTCTGTGGAAGGAATACATATTAGAAAGACTGTCAGCAGGAGCTTCCCTCCCCCATATTAGTTTTAAATACTTAAATATGTGCAGACCTGGGCAGAGTCTAGGCACACATCCTTTCCTCTTCCAGCTCAGCAGACAGTTCACGCTGCAGCCTCATGAAGTTTTCCCTTCCCACCAGTAAACCTTTATCATTGCATCAAACTACCCCTGCCCATACTGCAGAGATCTGAAGAAAACAAATTGTTTATGCTGCTGAGCTTGCCTATAATTTACCATAAATGTAAAAGGAAAGCCAGCAAGGAAAGAAAGTCATTCTGGTAGTAATCTTACAATTAAGAGCGATACATTTATACAGGTAGTAAAAGTAGCAGGTGACTGTCCCGTCAGGAGAGAGGTGCTAGCATTTGTAGCACTTCCACTGTGCTATTTACACGCCAATTGCCACTTTCACCCTGTACTCCCTCAGTGATGTTCTACTAGTAATTAGAGAGCCCATGGCTTTGTGATTTTTTAATATGTTATTCCCTCCCCACAAGTGGTCTCCCCAGCAGTCCAGCCGCCCTTAGAGCTGAATTACTCCTCTTTCTCAAGGCCCCTTTCCCTCCCCAGGAGGTGAGGCTATGGTTCATTATCTTGAATTTAGATTGCCTGTGCTTAATAAGCTGGTGCCTGCCTGAAAACTTTACAGGGCTTTTTCTAAGGAGAATGACTGCCTGCCTGAGCCTTCAGGCAGGGACAGAAAGCTGCTATTGCCAAGAGCAGCAATTACTCCAGCACACACCACGAATCCCATTTGAGAAGGGTATCTCTACAGAGATGAGAGGATTACACCTTTGAACAACTCCTGTCCTTCTTTATGGGACACGCCAAAAAGTAAGAGTAGGAATGCGAACCTGTCTCTTGAGGAATCCCACAAACATCACTTTCTTGACCCTGTCTCTATATGCACATGACCACTAAATCAGGACAACAGAGACAAAAAAATTAGAGCCCAGAGCTTAATAATGCAGCTCCTTGCCACATACCACTGCACCAGAGAACAGAACAGAAGCAACTCCATGCTTCATTCACCTCCCTAGGGCTGCACACAGTGAGAAGGAACCCTCATACTTTACTTGTTCCCCATGCTTTACCCTTTAGTCTGCTCTTATTTCTTCATGCTGCCTTCAGGGCAGTTAATCCAGCAGTGCACCAGGTCTAGCCTAATGCTTCCTTCCACAGCCCCTGTACTCCTGCCTTAGGATTTAAACTTAACAGCTTCATCTCAAGTTCCTCCAAAGCAAAATAACAAAACCCAGGCCCATGCTGCAGGCAGCCCTACTGCCACCACCTTCTCCTCCCTGTTGTCTCAGAGATGCCTTCCTCCACCAAACTGAGCTATAAACCAAATTATACTTACCAACACCTCATCCTCACCTTTTACCCACATACCTTTCCAGAGAAGAGCTCCTGAACTTGCCTCTCCTGCCTTAAAGAATCACTTAAGGATGTGGGGTAATGAACCGCCCCCTCACCAGTGGGCTCCTCGTTAATGGTGGCTCCACTCTGCCAGCTGCAGGAGTCACTCTGATTGCTCCCACCCAGGGCTTTGTGTGCTCCCAGCAATGTTGGTGGGCTCTGAGGGCTGAAGGAAGAGTTTGGAGGAGTTCCCAGCTTCAGGGCTGTTTACCCTGGTTCCAAGAGTAAGAACTGGGTGTTACCATTTGCCTAGTAGGCTGGAGGTGCCAAGGTGCTGGCCTCCCACATGCTCCAGGATAGCTGTGCACAGCACCAGCCCCTCAAACCAGAGCTGAGGGTGGGGCAGTGGAGGCACTGGTGCTGCTCTGTGCAGAGCTGAGGCTGCAAGTGCTAAGCTGGCATTTGATGAGGGGCACTAGACACATGATACCTCCCCTTTTCCATCTTTCACTGGCTGGTGAAATGATGGCTCTTCACACAGCATGAGGGAAATAACCCAGTTCTACGACAGGCATGTGAAGGATCCCCACACATTTGCAGCAGCCTAACTAACCAAAACATCTCCCATCACTTTTCCCAGGCTCTAAGTTTTAGTTAAAACAGACAAACAAAATTTTAATTATTATTACTGTAAGGTAAATTTTCAACTTACTGTAACATATGCATGAGCATGTCACAAACAGAAATAATAGGTCAGAGTGTCACTTAAAAGTACAAAGTCCTACTAAGGAGACAAGGGTTATCCTTAGTGCCTCTACAAATGAAACAGACTGTGCTGAAGAGAGGAATACTGTAAATTATATATCATGGCAGCAGGCTAACTCTCTTTCTATAGAGGGCAATCACATCGCTCATTAAAATACAAATGCATCAGGCTGTAGTCAGCCCAGCTTCCATTTTCTAGCACATTTAAATGCAACTGGGCAGGTGTAATCTTCCTGGGGCTTTTCAAGCCAAGGAGCAAATGCTTTGTTGCATTTTTTAACCTCTTAAAAACAATGAAACAAAAATGCATTCCTTGAGACTGAAGGATGTAGTCTGAAAACTGCCTTCCCTCCAATCCATATAGAAAGTTCTCTTGCCTCCACTCTGCAAGGCTGTATTTTTATGCCCCATCACATAAAAAGAATGTGAAAAGAGATGTTTTCCATCGCAGTCACTTATTTCAGGATCCTGGACTCCGCCAATTGCTGTGCATGAACCCCTCTAGATGAAAAAAATAATGCAAAATCCATTCAGACCCAGCCAGAATGAATGATTTCCCAGAAGTCCCATTTATGCACATTAAGATTTTCAGTGTGTGAGATTTTACACCTTCCTAGATCTTATGAAAAGAACATGTACCTCTGAATGCTGATTTCTGAGTTATAGATGTGAAGTTGCTGGTGGAGTAGCAAGGACTGCCTTATACTTGACAGTTACTTTCAGTAAGGCAAATTATCGTTGTTCTTTAGAGCCCTTTTCACAGGCATCAGAACTACACCCTGGATCTCAGGCTCAAACCCAGACTCTGCATTTTCAAAAGCTTGAATTTCTTTAAACCCGGGAGCTTTCTTAAGGACAATTTACAACTCAAAAAAAAAAAAAAAAAAAAAAAAAAAGACATAATCAGATGTCACAATTCAATGTTTAAAGGTACATTCTCAGTAGAGAACTGGAAATAAAAGTTTCTGAAGCATTCCTATCTACACAAATGCTGGGAGCCTGAAGCAAAGAGCTAGCTAGCCACACACACAGGGGCTTGAACCTCAAGAACTCTACAAATACATGAACATCCCTAGGTTCAGCCACATTGCTGCCTTCTGTCACACTCAAGTAAAACCACAGGCTGTACTGTGAATGTCCTTCCTTGTCCCTTCTCTTCAATCCATCTGCTCAGAAAAGTCCCATTGCCTCCCTTACACAACTAAATCCTCAATGGCAGAATTAACAGTCACTACTCTGAAGTCAGCCAAACTCATGCAGCAGCTTGCAGCAGATCAACTGCCCTTATTGATGCTCACTGCACGCAGAACATTCTCACAGCCTTCTGAGTACTGTTCTTGTCCACTGTTGTATCACCTGAATCTTCATTAGCAATCCCAACTGAGACTCCAGGGAGCACGAACTACCATTTCCCATTCAGCTCAGTCTTGCAAGGTGGGACACTTCAAGAAGCATTCAGCATCTTCAGCATGGCCTGTTTACAGTTCCTGTGAGCAAGAGCTACAGAAGAACCTTGCAGGATTAGGTCCTATTTGGAAAGCTTTACAAGAGGTTACGAGTGCTTTGCCACAGCATTGCAAAAGTAGGAAAATTCCTGAAGTTTCCAAACCCAGCATCCCAGCTCTTTTCATGAGTTCTTAATTCATCCAGAAATAAACTTACCACTGCACAGTTAATGAACCAAACAGAACAAACCAAGAGAGAATGACATGTACTGCTATAGATTGAAATTGAATCACAAAGGTACACTATAGTTTGTCACCTAAGTATCAGTAGCCCCTAGGGATCTAGAATGTCTGTCCCATAACTAGACTTCAATAGACATTAGTGCAAAAAATAGTCTCTTCCAGGTGATTTGAAGAAAGCAGAAGAATGGCAGGCATGACACAGCCTTCCTGTATGACCTTAGTAGCATCATCTAGTTTGTCTCATCAGAGCTATAATAGCTACCAGGAATGCTGGATAACGTATATTAAAAGATTCCCTTAGAAGGGGGATGGCGAAGAGGCAGCATCTACAAAAGGCTTGCTGAACTTCTACAACATTGTGTAACTAAAAAATAAGTACTCATGACTTTACTGTGGTTGCGGCAGTACATATCTGATCCTGACACCTCCAGACGGCAGGAAGCTTCCTCCTTCCAAGATGCTAACAGCTATTTAATGGGCTGATGGTATTTTAAGGACTGTTCATCACGTAATACAGCTTTCAATATATGATGCAGTGACATTTGGCTGAAAGTACTAGTCTCAGAATCACAGTAGCTAGAAGCAGTGACACTTTTCCTATTTTATAATGCTGGCATGGCTGAAGAAAACGCTAATCTTTATATATTCTTCTGTGTTTGCTTTAGCTCCTAAATGGCATTAATCTAATCTGTTTCCAACGGGCAGGAAGATATCCCTCTGACACTGTCGTTAGTTTGTGAGTGGCAACGATGATTTACAAATGCCGTGCCAAACAAGGAACTGGTGCTGCCCCTGAAGATCACAGATTACATCCCCTGCCAGAGCCTCTCTTCCAGGTGACCTGGCATCGAGACAACGGCTGTACCCAGCCCCAGCTCAGTGCTTTTCAAACACGGCACACGATACCTCACAGCTCCGAATGACTGCTCAAAGCAGCTGTTGCAAAGCCAGGGCAGGTTTTCCTTCCTTCCTTCCTTTTGTCTTGCCCACAGCTCACAGAAAGAATATCCCCACCTCCTGCTTCCAGCCCTGCAAGGATAATGTGGTACAGCACACTGCTTCTCCAAGACGCTGCAGGTAAACCAGACACACCTGTCTCCAGCCGTTATATGAATTCAGCGTTAGAAACACAGCATTAGCAACCAGTACAGAGGTGGAAAGGCTATGCCGAGTCCCAGGACAGAGCACATTTTTTCTTTTTTTTATTTATCCCTGCTGCTCAGCCCAGACATAGCAGACCACGTTGGTGAACACCAGCACAGGTCTCCTCCTCCTCTGCTTCATTCTCCCCGAACAGTCACTCCGCTGCCCTCCCCAGGGCTGGCTTCGGCCAGCGGGGCAGCAGCCACTGCAGCCGGGGTGGGGGATACTCCGCAGGCAGCGGTACAGGCTGTCCGCTACCGCCGCGAAGTTTGCCCGTGCCAGCAGATGGTCCCCGTCCCCACCCCGCGAGGCGCACGGGTCGCACACTCACCTCTCCTGGCCTGCCTGATCTTGGGGCTCAGCATGCTCCCGGCTGGGCGCTGCCCGCAGCCTCAGCGCCCGGCTCAGGCCGCCGCCCCGCGCATCGCCGCCACCGCCGCTCGCCGCTCCAGCCCTGGCTCGGGGGCGACGCTTCACGCGGGGCTGAATGAACCCTAATGCATTATTTATCCAGCCTCGAATTAATTCCCATCCAAACTAGGCATTAAGTGTCTCGGTAATTACTGCCGGTAGATCACCAGCGCGCAGACACGAGGGCTGGCCCTGGCTCCTGCCGCTAATTGGCCATGCGGCTGTGTGATCAATGTGCCGCTTCCAGGGAGCAGCGCTCAGCCCCGCTCCCGAGCTGCGGCTTCCTCCGGTGGCGTGCGCTCAACAGATGCTTTGACTCGACAAGGATCAGATCAGGAGCTGAGCCTGATTCAGCGGGATTTCTTCTGCGCCAGAAGAAATACCAAGAGCGCTGGTCCTGAGGGCAGCGGCGTGCTGGACCGCCTGCTGTGCTCTGCATCCCTCCCGGGCAGGCATCCCGGTGAGAGCTGGGGAGCCGAGGGAGAAACGACCCACTGCTCTCTGCGACAGAGAAAAATATCTCTTGCCTGCACTGACAGCCTGGCAGGATGGGCACAAGGGAATGTCTTCATTACATTTTACATTACATTACATTTTAGCACCCATCATTTTTATTTGTACTGTTTGCTAAGCTCACCATCACCCCTCCTCGGGAGGGAGGCAAAGTCTACAGTTCTCCACACAGTAATGAAGAGGAGGAAAGGACAAACATTTGTTGAAATAGATAGAAACTATTAATTAGTGTCTATAAAATATAAATAGATAATTGGATTATAATTGCATCTGAGTAATGGACGTATCCTGAACCTGGGCTTCTCTTAGCTCCATCTACCTAGCAGTTCCTTCTGTGAGTGCCAAAAAGGGGGTAAATACTTCCCTAGCAGTGTACGTGCCTTGCAGTATCACCCTGCAGGTTTGTATTGCTGAGTACTGAAAAAAGGCATTTGAGATTGGCAGTTTTCTCCTCTATCAAGATCCATCATATCTTGGGTACTTAATGCTGGCTATCAAGTTGTATCTCCAATCCTGAAAGAGGTTCTCTGGCTCTTTACAGAGGTTGTATTTCTTATTGTGCAGACTGCAGCAATGGCGAAGATATTTTGGACCTTTTGCTGCTGGTGGAATCAGCAGCTTATAAGTGATTTTAAGTCTTTGAGCTTATGGTGGCATGAACTCAGACTTACACACTCATATATGAGGATAGAAGTGGGATCTGAACTACCATCTCAGTTCTGAACACACAGCCTCTTACAGGTATCTCCCCACTAATCATCTGTTTTAGCTGGGTTTCAGCACAAAGAATAGCTAACTGGTGATCCCTTGGCCAGCAAACTTAGAAAGCATCCTGATACTGTGGATAAGCAGAAGGAGCATCAGCAGAGGGGGGTTACACTCCTGCCTTTCTGTCCAATCTGAGACTCTGGACTAAAAAGTCATTCCTACCAACCACTTAATAGAACTCTTTTTCTCTCCATAATTTTAGCAATTCTGCTCTGTTTCGGTGCTGTTTATACACATCATTTTGCAGTTTGAGCAGGAAGGTGTGTACAGTAAACATGACAAGGGATAAAACTGACTGAACTTTTAACCTCATGGGAAGCACAGAACACTTCATCCTGCTAAGTCACTTCCCATGAAAACTTGATTTCCCCTCTGGGAAAAAAATAATATAATGTGACCTATATAAATAATTATCATGTTTAAGAATAAAATGAAAACATTCAAGCAAATAACAGCCAAACACTAAATGCTAACTTCTAAGTTTTTCTTGTTAAATAAAAAATACTCAGTGCAAATAGAAATATTCAATTTGACACTGTTTAAAATGTTTTGCTTTGACTTAAACATTTTCAGCCATTCTTAAAGAAATTTTCAAAGTAGAAACATAATTTAAATGCTTTTTTAAACACTTGGAAAGTTGGGGGGTTGGGGCTTTTTTTCCCCCCATTTAAGTACTGGTTTGAAGCCCAGGTCTGAAATTCTCAGACACTGTCTGGGGAAAGTAAACTGCTTGCCAGGGGAAGAAACCCAAACCAAATTAAAACAAACAAGCCAACTGAGAAAAAAAACCCCAAAATAAACCACAACAAAACAATCCCCTCCAGCCAGTGGTTCCATGCTGGCTGTAATGCTTTGGTCTCAAAATTTAGAGAAATACTTTCTCAAAGAAACACTAAGGGTAAACGCAGTGGAAAGGTAGCCCAAGTTTATAGAAGGAACTAGGCCCTATGGGAATGTTTAATTCCTAAAGCTTGTGTACTGAACTGCTTAAACTGAGGAAGACCAGATAACTGGGACAAGTTATCTCAGTGGTTTGTATTTACCTTAACTCCCCTGGGTGAGTTTAACAGCTCCTTTCCATCCCAGCAGCAGAGATGTTCTCCCATGTAAGCACACTCTGCAAAGACAAGAGAAACCTGTGCTGTGATCCTGAAGTGCATTAATATTAATAATGGCCCTAGCACACCTCCATGGTCCCCACCCACACCCTCTGCCCATAGGTCCAGGATCTCTATTTAAGCCCAGGCTTGGGCTTCATATCTAGCTTAACCTATCTGGTAGGAATATTAGTCTTCAATACATCTGTAGTGATGTATGAGTTTAGATTGTAAGCTACTGACTGTTTTTTCAGCTTGACCTTGCATCTCCCTCGTTGTGGAGCTACCTAGTAATTGGAAGACTGTGTCTGTCATTGGTAATCTTAAGTCTACATAGTTCTTACTCTTAGCTGTGGGGTGTTTTCCTAGCTTGACCCTAGACTTGTTTCTTCATCATCATAAATGTGTTTGATGAGCTTGATTTCTGGCTGAACCTGGCCATTTCTAAATTCTTCCTCCTTACTTCATTCAGGTACTGTGGGGACTATGGCCTGCCCTGCTGTGCTCTCAGTCTCTTTCCCTTAGCAAGTAAAAGGGTTTTGCTGATCATTCTATTCCAGAGCTGGCTTTTAAGGGTGGTCCCATTTAGTAGGCTTCTCAGAGTGGCTTAGGAAGCTGCTGGGCTGTAGGCAATAGGGCTTTTATGACTGATCTGAGTCAAGAGGGGCATCCCTAATGGCTTGGAATAGTAAAGTGATGATGTGTACCAGTTGTTGCAAACCACTGCTCTCATGCTTATATCCCTCTGCTTGGTCAAATCCAGAATGACAGTCTGTTGTAGATCCCTAAGCATCTAGTGGGCTAGAAAATAAAAATCAGTTGACTAACCACCTACTGGAGAAGTGCGACTATATGACTCTTATGTGAATCTAAAAATAAATGTGGTCATTAATTATCTGCTGCCTTTTTGGAATGTGGAAAAACTGTTCTGTCTATCACAAGTGTTCACCATTGATTGTTCATTGTAATGAAGGCAGGTGATGTGACCCAGGGATTAGAAAACTTAAGGAGAGTGAAGAGATGGGGTCTCTTGTCTTAGTGACAGCTGATTTCCCATGGCTACAAACAAGATATTAAATCCCACGTCACATCCATATTAATGCAGTGTTTTGAGATCTGGGATTGGCAAGTGCTATCTAACTGCAGAGGATGATAATCAGTTACTGCAGCGGGGACACTCACAGAAGATATGATTCATCTGTTGGCGCCAAGGCTGATGACTGGAGGCTATAAAACACGGCGGGTGCTTGAGACGGAAGAGTGCGTGGGCCAGTGAAGTTGCTGAAGCTGTTGTGAGGCGGATTGAATGGATCTCTGTTTCCCCAGGCTGCACACGCAGCATGCTGTCACCTACCAATTATCACATGGTATATCCTTTTTTCCTCCTCCTCATCTTCTGCTTCCATCTGCAGGCCAAGGACTTGTTGTAACTAGCTGACTGATAACATTTTCTTTGCTTATCAACATGATGCACCTGGAACAAAGCCCAAGATCAAATCACCCTGGACTTTGGCCCCATTGAACTCTAGATCCAGTTTATTTAGACTGTAACCAAAATTGCAATCTGTTCTAATATGTTACAAAATCGAGTTGATGGAAAGAGGTCCAAAACCGCAAGGAAAGACCATGGTGTGCATTTTGAGATCAATAACTGCATCAGCGTTTCTTCTGCAAGGCAAGTTTGAATGGTTATGTATACAGGAACTGTGGAATTCTGCTGAAGAAGTTTGTGTGTAAATCAACAATTTTTCAAGTATCTCATGACCAGAAGAAATTTCAGTTCAATATAACCCTTGTTTACAGACTAAGTGATCATCACTTGAAACCTCTTGATGCTGATGATGCCAGATGGTTTTCCAGGTGAAAAAGGGCACTGGTCTTTCAGCTGCCAGTAACCAGTGGTATTACTGTCAGTCTTAGGAGTTATAGCAAGAAATGCTCAAACTGTGAAGAGAGAATTACCCTGTTCTTCTTTGGAGATAGCCTCTCTAGTACCGCGTAAACTGAGGATGCAGAATGGAGAAAGCTGTCTTGATGTTCTAGAGCAGCTCTGGAAACAACTGGGAGTTCAAAGGTATCTTTGAGGGAAACAAAGGTAATTCAGGAAAAACTTTAGTTGAGGGGTTATCTAATGCCAAGGGACAAAGAATGGAACAATTTCTTTAGGTTTGGCTGAGAAGTAAGAAAATGCATAAGCCTAATGACATCTTGGGCTTCCCAGGGTAACGCTTACTGCAGGAGGCAGTGAATGTGCTAAACACATTGTGACTACTAGGAAAGGACAGAACTATGGTCTTACTACATTCAGGAATGAAGGTTTAGGGGGAGACTAAACAAGAATAGTTTTTTAATGTTTTTCAGAGTGAAAATAGGGAATTCCTTTGTATCTTTATTATTCTGTTACAATCAATGGAAAAAACACTTTTCTCTCCTCTGCCTGCAGCGGTGAACGTATACCAAGTGTGCCTATATCTCTGCAGGATCTCACCTACTACTATTGGAAATACCTTAATGTAATCCAAATTTATTCAAAAGAGTGCCCTGTAAGAAAAATAGATATTTTACATAAGTGGTCTGCAAAAGCACTTTGAGAACTGTCTGTTATTTTTCATAGTAGATAAAGAAAGTATGACTTGGATTTCTTTCCCTGTCTTTTGTTTATACTTGACAAACATTAGAGATGTTGATCTGCCCTTTCCAATTTTGTTATAAACGGTGATCTCTGATCATGTCAAGGTGCGCTATTCTAATGAGAAGCAAAACCTTTGACAGAAATTTTCGGCTTTTGAGAAGCTATTAGGCAGTGCAATTGAAGAAGTGGTTAAAAAAAGGATAGACAATTCTGAATGATCTGGTAAAGACTTCCAGATGTGTTTTGTGATTCACCTTCATGTATTACACAAAAGCAAGACTTAGATTATGAATGCAAAAACTTTCTTAAAAGCGATAAGTGTCTTATAAATCCAGATAGTCTATATTTCATAAACAGGGAGACAAAGTATGTTCCTAGTTCTTATTTTATTTTCTATATTTCCTGTTCTGTCTTTGTGGTATCATCCTTATTATACCAAGTGCAAAACTAGGATCTGAAATTATATGTCCCCTTTAGTACTAGAAATTATTGTTATTGCCATACTCCTAAACATGTCTGCAAGCAAAGTTTCCTTTGGTAACGAAGGCAATCATAAGGATACTGAGGCAGCATGGCTCCCAGTATTGCATCTCATTTGCTTTTCACAGGATAAGGAGATAAATTAAATATAGAATGGATGCTAGATGTTTGGACAACCAGTGCTCATCTTAATTTTGTGTCTAGATGATAGCTTTATGAATGAGGCAGAGAGAAACCTTTTAACCATTGCAATATCTACTGGGGACATGTCAGGGCAGATCAGAGACTTTGAATTATTTGGTTCTGCTCCATACAAGATCTAGTGGATATTTTCCAGCCTGAAATAGAATGGCAATGACACTGCAGCTTGTGTCTCACAGCCAGATAAAATACAGAGTTCACAGAATCAAGGTACACAGAAATAAATTGTTCCCAAATTATAATTGGCTTAAAATCTGTTTCACATCTGAATAAGGGCTACTCAGACTATTGAGGACTAGGGCCCATCTCCTACGAGGAAGAGCTGAGGGAGACAGACTTGCTTAATCTGGAAAAGAGGCTAATGGGGGTATCTAATATCAACCCACAATTAGTCAAAGGACATTTTCAGAGTATAAAATCAAACACCTGGTAGTACAGATGCTGAAACAAAAAAGCAATGCCCCCAGGTTTGGACCTTAGGAACTCAGACTGGAGTCCAGAAAACCTTTTTGACCAGGACGATGATGATGCAGCACTGGGACAGATACCTGCAGAGCAGGGGAGAGTCAGCCTTCGGAGGTTTTTAAGATGATTAGATTAGTCTGGTTTTGCTGCTGCCTCTGTTCCAAGCAGGATGCTGAACTAAGTAACCTCCAGAGGTCCTTTCTGTCAACATTTTTGTGAGTCTGTCTGATAGCGTGTTTTCAGCTGCTACATCTTTTGATCTAACAAAATGCTACTTTTCTCTCTAGCCCTTGCCTCACTATCACCTTCAGATCATCACAGACCTGAGGGCTGCTACTGCTGTCAAATCTGGGAAATCACAGCTGAAGATCTTCCCTTTATCATTGCCTCTTTTAAATGGGTGATTCTTCTCACAGAAATTATCTGTGAAATGTATTCTGATCTTTCTGAATTTAATTTCCTGATTCCAATAGAGAAAAGCATTTGAAGGCTGAATTTAAATCATGAGAGTGCTCACAAGCTTCACATCGAAATACATGCTTAACTGACCTGCTGGATCAGAATTTATTGGAGTAGTTCACATTGTTTGGATTTTGCATTATGTAAGCAAAGCATCTCAAACTCCAAAATGAAGTTTCTTAACATGACCAACTCCCAGTTAACTGTGCTGTTGTGCTCATGTCTCTGATTCTGATTGTATTACCTACACAGTCATGCTCCCATTTGTATCTTAAGATCAGTCTGCTCCAATTACCCAACAAAATTTGCCAGTTTGAGTTTCCTTGGTATTCCTGAGACAGGTAGGACGTGAAAGCCTGGAGACATTACTGATTTCTCACTTGTCCATCTGTTTCTGTACCTCCTCAGACCTTCCCTGCACCTTTGAGAGCAGTGACAGCAGTCTATCCTTTAGCAAAGAGCTACAGGACCTCATGGATCAGCTGCATAAAACTCCATAACCTGGGCAATTGCTTATCCTATCTGTCATCTACAGGCCTGGAAGAAACGAGGTCCTTGGTTTGGAGAGGAGATACGGAAATGCATTATTTAAAACTTGAATGCTATCCCTGCAGAATGAATGTTACTTTTTTTCTTTTGGTGGCAGGAATCAAAGAGCAGTGCATGCATATTTTAGACACCGGGGACTGAAACTGGCATCCTCAGGAATGTATCTCCTGCTGCCTCAGGGAAAAATATAGTCATTTAGGCAGATCTGATTCAAAATGAAACTAGGGTGAAAAGTGGAGGCTAGGTGAAAAATGGAGGGAGCTAAAAATTTCAAATGTGCTCTTATTTTAACACTGACCCATTTTTCTTCTGTTTCAAATCATTTTAAGCAGACAAGAAGAAAATAATGAAGTTAAAATAGAGTTGTTAATGACTTCCAGACTTGGATTTTGGGGGCCCAGGTACTTTTTGTGGCTCTGCCACTGGCTGTCATTTCAATTCTTAATGTCACTGTTTCCAGCCTGTGAAATGGAGTCTGTAAAACTGACCTCTCTGATAAGCTTTTCAAGATGTATGGAAGAAAAATCCCCAATCAAACCGGTTTAATAGAAGAAATATTACTTATGATGTGAAAGTGTGATCTGAAAATATGTTCCCATGAATATTTTTGGATCAAAATGTTATGGAAAAATGTGATATTATTTTTTTTAAAAGCTTGCCAACTTCTCTGTGGGTGAAAACAATTTAGGAGTCATAGTATTTTAAAGCATTATTCATTTTAGGGCAGATATTGTCGTCTTAAAGTTTGTCTTAACTTGCTAATTAACATCTTGTTTACAAGGCCGCCACTTTCCTGGAAGATGACAAATGTTTCTTCTCTTTGCCTACTCCAATATTTGTATGTGGATCAGACTTATTTGGACTATCCAACTGTTTATTTATACAAATGTCTTCTCAGATATGCCCTGCTGTGGAGGTTGTCCACTCATAGCTGCAGTGTAATGAGTCTGCATAGAGATACTTCATTTGAAAAGTCAGAAATCTGTAGGACCAAAAAAATCCCATGGTTCTAAATCCTTAGCAAGATTCCTAAGTTTGTGTTCCTGCAGGGAATTTCAACTTCGAAAAAATAATGTACTGAAAAGTTCTATATTACTGGATTTTCAGAGAGAACTGAACTACTCATCAAAGTTGTATGAATGGGATTTTTGTTTTGTTTAAAAGCAACCAAACAACCCTCTAAAAATTATGAACTCCCCACCAGTGTCATTTGTCTCAGTATATTCTTGTTTATGTTATCCTTCGTCTAGCCTTACTAATATTTTTGTTCAAGGTTTAAATGAAAACACGCCTTTCCAAAACAAAACATCAACTAGTTTACTTTTGAAAGTATCAAAACCCACTTTTTAAGGAAATATCCCCTATGTTTTTTTCTTTTGCCAATGCTGACACAATTTACAAATAATTTACTTCCTCCAGAGTTCCATTCTTTATCCACAATCTTTTATCAGCTCTGCTACATGCCGACACCTAAGCTGTGTCCCTAAAGTGAGAAGGTCAAAGTACACCACTGTTTTCTAAGTGGCTTCTCTGCTGGGTGCACATCTAAGACCTGTCCATTCCAGAGGCTGGTGAGAGTATGAAAATGTAATCCTATAAATGCTCAAATAGCTGAAAACACATAAACAGGCATGTAAGCGGTTATATTTTGTGCTGTCACACTCTGTCTTGTTTTTTTAGATGGTCTGAGGAAAAGAAATGGAAGCTGCGACTCTTGGATGAAAATGAACTGTGTACTTGCAGGTATGTGAGATTTTGGCTGCCTGATGTACGAGCAGCCCTTGCAAGCCCTTCTGTTGTGCTGCCACCTGGTGACGCTCAGGGAGGATGGTGCCAACACAAAAGATGCTCAGAATTAAGACTGCCCATATCACTGCTGAGAACCACAAAGCAAGTAGTATTCTCTGGAGCTCAGACAGAGGCTAAAAGGCTGTAAGGTACAATTTCCTATTTAATATCTATATGGACAAAATAGGTCTGTGGAAAGGGGAGAGCTGTGAATATCTCTGAGTGCCTGTATTGGGCAAAGGATGGCTGTCCAAATTTTTCATCTTTATTCTCATTTGAGAAAAAAAGAAAAGAAATAAAAACAGAAAATAAAAGTTCAGTGGAAATAAAATAGGATAAGACATTAAATAGAAATAAAAATACCACCAGAGCCTGATCTATCTCACTAAGCGTTTAGTCATACACTTGTCATCTGTGCATTTCAGATGTCTTTTAAGATGGATCTCCCCTCTGAGCTATTCTTCTACTTGTGCTGAATAAAGTACAAGTCATGTGCCTGATTTTGACTTTATTTTTTTTTTTTTTAGTAATCTCTCAATGTTCTGATCACAGGTTCTGGTACTAGTTTTTTGCTACATAGCTGGATGAAGGGGGCAAACCTTGCAGATTACATTCCAAATGCATATAGGCCCCAGACTTTGACAAGGTAGGTTTCTGCTTCCTTCAAGTTAGAGGTATCTGTATTGTGGCTGATTTACTGAGATACAAAACAATTATTTAGGTTTCACCTTATGACTGGTGTCCGTTTTTTAGGCAGTTTAACAGCTCTTGTCACTGAATACGCCTTTGTAGACCTCCATGTGAAGCCTGCTGCTCACATTTCCCTGCTTACAGCCAGCAATTCTTGAAGGCAGTGACTGCTGTAGAGACCCTGTGTCTGACCTGGCATCCTAATGTGCAGCCTTGCAGAAGGAATTTGCTGGTTTGTCAAATCTGAGCCACTGCTCTGCAGCCCTGCAGTGGCACAGCAGTGAAAGGGACTCCCATCTGACACGGAGCTGTTGAGGTGCCTGTTGCACTTCCCTCTTGTGGTAAGCCCCTCTGCAAGGTAAGGACTGCACTCTTTTACCAGTTCCTCCTTTACTCCATGTGGTAGCTGCCTCTGCTGTGAATGTGCAAGCTTTCAAGTTCTGCTGAATGCTCTGAGCTCCAGATGATCACACAGCCAATGACTAGTTCCTTGTTGGTCTAATTTGCCTCTTTAACAAAATATTTTCTACTTGTGCAGTGCTCGGGTTTGAATTCAGGACTAAAATTACCTCTCTGATGAGCAGCAGCAGTTTTGTGTATTCTTATGGCTCCAGTTCTGGAGCAAAAGCAAACACTAATGTAGAAGCTGGCTATAAATTAAGTAGAGATTAAGGAGATTTTTTTTTTATTATTTACCAGCCTAGAACAGTGTCGTTTGAACACCTGCAAAGCAATAATTTCCTAGGAAAAAAAACCCCAAAACCACAGTCCCCAGGGAAGATACTCAGCTTCAAAATTGATTTTTAAAATCAGAACATACCAGATAGCAAAACCACTGTTTTCATCCCCATTCCTTTTGTCCAGAATTTTGTATGACATGGCAAAACAAATGCAATTGGAGTATTAGTGCTGTAGATAAAGAATTGAAGAAAATGGAAGATACATGAGTCTAGTTCACAGAGCTAGAAGAATATCTGTAGAAAAAACAGGCTCATCCATGAATAGGGTGTGACAGCTCATTAAGCCTGCCTTATTAGGCATTTGAAGGTACCTGAGCAGTTATGACTGTGGAAGAGCAGCCTTCCTGGATACGTGCAGGGTCTCTCTGGGAGCACAGCTTATTGAAGATCAACGTCACAAGAGCTGGAGTTCATCAACAGATGTGGGAGCTGCAAAAAAACCAAAAAGCCAAACCAACCAACCAGGAAAAAAAAAATAGTTAGCAGGGGGCATATCAGTGCTGGAAAAACATCTGCTCTCGCACTTGTGTTGGAAGAATCTTTTTTAATTTGTTTAGCCTGAACTTCAGGCCCCGTTTCCTCTAAGGTGACGATGAATGTGGCTGTAGGCTGAGCAAGCTACACAACATCCTTGCAGAAAGCAAAGGGGCTGTAAAACAGGAACTAGGACCCATTTCTGAAACTTAAGACAGTGATGTTATATGCAGAGATTTTGATAATTCTTCTGCAGAGAGAACAAGAGTAAATCTTCCAAGAAATCAGCTCTTGGTCAATATGCATTCTGTAATTACATCTTGGGCTCATGTCTGCAGCTGTCTGTGAGTGCAGTTTTCTGATAAGCACTCTGTGTTAAAGTCTAACTTTGCTTTGTAAATATTGTCTAAAAAAATCCTGCACAACATCTGTGTCATGATCTTTTAATTCTACAACTTTTTAGTTGATATGAAAACAATGAATTCCTGTGTATCCTGTAGTGGAGAGTTAATCTGAGGTACAGGAGGGGGCATGTCATTGCTATGCCAATTATACTTTTTGCACCAGCCTTTCAACTTCCTCAGTCTCATTAGACTAACATGGGTTCTAGTGTGGAGATCATGTGTTCAGTCAAGTTGCCTTAAAATGTTCCTGCACAACATCTTTCTAGTCAGTAGGTGACATTTAATCAAAATAGCAGCTTGACAGAGGAACTTTTCTTATTTGATACTTTTTTTCTTCCAGGGAAAAAATATTCTCGTTATTTGGTTGTGTTTGGGTCTGACAATTTCAAACAAAGCTGTTTTCACTTTTGTTACATACCCATTTCTAAATGAGGCTGCTTTTTTTGTGTGTTTTTAAATGTTGGTGTTATTTTATTGACTCTGGAATAATTTTGGGATTAATTTATGCACAGAATTTTTTGAAATTTTAAAATTACTCAGTGTACCTCTGCAGTTATATCATTCAGTGAGTCCCCCTGACTAATTTTAACAAAGGCAAAAAATATGACCAAAGGGCAAAGCTGTCAAGCAGCAGATTTACATGTGCTGCAGAAGGGTTTGTAGGAAACTGTCTCAGAATCACACAGATTTTGCAAGACTGAAAACCACTGTTGCTGCACAGTATGTAAGATGCAGGCTACTGGATACACTTCTGTTGGTTCCTGTTTAAACAAAAACATTGGAAAAAAAATTTTGTTTTACAGATTTATGTTGATGGAGGGAATTTGTTTCCAATGAAACATTTTGAAATAGCAAAATTCAGGTGACAAATTATCCTTGCTACAGAACATTGCTACTGCTGATGAAAGGTGCTGGCTGGGTGCCAGGAGGCACAGAGGACTAGCGGCAGAACCCCTGACCTTGCTCAGGTGGAAGCACTGGGGAAGGAAATGGGTCATTTTTCTGAGGCAAGTTAGGAGCTTGACTGCGGGACCAGGGCTGCAAACTGCCCTGTCCTTTCACACCCCACAGTCATGGCACCAGAGTATTGGGATGTCTGGGCCTCCCAGTCCAGACTGAGAGCGCTCAGGTGCAAGGGAGGCTAGCAGGCAGGACATATTCTCCTCGTGTGTACATTGTATGTCTGTACCAGCTACTGCTCATGGTTTCATCATCACGAGCTGAATGTAGTTTAAATCTGAAGTGCAGTTACCTGTGCAGGTGCACAAATACATGAGTTACCAGGCAATCTGCACAGTGTGGCCGTGCTTTGGCACACGTCGCCGCCTTTCCCTCAGAGGTCGTGGTGCTGCCCAAGGGCCTGGCTCAGCCGGGGCTGCCTGGCAGCACCAACAGCAGCTGTCTTTTCCTTCCCACCTCCCCAGGCCTTTGACCTCTGGAGAAGACCCCGGCAAAGAGGTGGGGTGGCCTCTGTGCACCTGCTGCCCCAGGCCTCCCCGTGTGTGTGTCTGAGCGAGAGGAGCTGAGCTGCTCAGGCCCGCAATCCTGCGGCTTCTTCATAGCCCACTGCTTTTGCTTCTTTGGGAGGATACGCTGAAGGAGCTGAATGCCTCCTTCGTTGCAAATTTAAAGCTTTGCTGAGAAAAATGATGAGTGAAAATGATGGTTAAGCAGATGGCTTAAATTTCTGCATCGCCTTTCTCTGCGGTTTCTCTGTCAGCTTCTGTTCTGCCACTGAAAAGAGGGGAGGAAAATGAAACACAGCCGCTTCCCTAAAGAAATTAAAAATGATTCTATGAACATTTTTTAATCAACTTTCTTTTTATCAAGAAAAGAACATAGATTTTAGCAAGAAAGGCAAAGAGTGGAAAAAAGCCTGCAGCTAATTCAACTTTTGGACACTGAAATGTTGAAAGGAACACATGTTTAACTGGCTTTTTTCTCTAGATTGAAGGTTATAAATGTGCAGCACAAAAATTTATTATCTCAGCAAATTCAGCTGAATTTTATTTTTTATGTGTACAAGGAGGCAAACCTGCTGAAGGGAGAAATACAGGCTTTTCAGCAAAGCCGCATCCTTTCTGGGTTTGCAGTTGGGCTGAACTATGAGCCTCTTGGACAATGGCAAGTGCACAGCAGTAGCCAGAGGATGTGTCTGTTCTTGCTGCAGCCAGTCAGCCATTTGGTGAATGTAATGCAACTGAAACATTCTGCAAGTTGTCTTTTGGGGGAGACCTGCATTCAATGACCTCCAGTCTCAGGCTGAAGAAGTACTGTGATTCTTGGCATTCTGAACCACTAAGATACATCAGTGTGGCTGGTATTATAAATGTAAAGGCATTAATCTGGTTTTTTCTGCTTTTGTGTGGAGATTGGAGTGGTAAAGAAGAGAGAAGTTTGACAAGAAACAACGTGAGGGACATTATGTGATGCTGCGAGACAGGTGGACCTTGTAGTTATAGTTATCTCTAGATCCTTGTCTCAGAAAGCCAGCTGTATGTCTTGCTCAGGCAGGACACCATCTCCACCAGGCCATGTATGATCTACATCACAGTGCTGCCCTGTCAGATGGCAGTTTCCAGTCAGTGTTGGTAGAGCTGGCTCCTGGGACCAGAAGATTTAGTGCCCTCCCTAGATATCTCAGACAAAATGAAGGTTCCTTTGAACGAGGTGCCCTGACACAGATGCAAATGCAAGTATGTGGGAGACATGTATTTTTCTTTTTCCCCCCCCTAGACTAGGGGGAAGAGGACTAAGAAGGACTTTTTTTCCTGTTTTTGTAAGTGGAGGCACAGTGCAAAGGGGTTTTTAGTACAAACAATGCAGACTGACAAAGGGTGTTGTGGCACTATTTCTTTCTGCGTTAACTCTAATGCTTGTCTTTATCCCTTGAGTTATTTTTACTATAGATAATTTGGCTACATGTGTTTTGCTCCAGTGAAGCAGAGATTAAGTGGGTGGGCATGTTGAAACCGGACTTTCAGACCCATCAGCAGCGAGTGAAGAATGAAAAAGAGAAATGGTGCTTCCTCTGCTGTGACTCTCCTAACAGCTGTGTGTCTGCTTGAGTCCTGACATCATCTAGTGAGGAGGTACTACTGGATTGGGAAGATCCCTGGGAAATAAACCTCTCCGATCAAACAGCATGGGGGAGTGCTGCTGCAAATGACCTTTTGTGCTTTTAAAGTGGCAGTAAAAAGGTGGAAATGGAGCACACTTAGACTTGGTTCTGAGTCAAGAAGTTGAAGATGTTCTCTCTGAGTTGGTATCAATATTCTCTTCTGGGTCTCTGTGCGTCTGCCATTCATCTCACCAGTGTGGTTTTGGCTGGATTGCAGCTGGAAGTGTATTAGCTGATATGTGAATGGCAGGAAAGAAGTGGATGTGTTGGCACAGAGTTTCACAGGTTGTGTGAGCTTGCTCAGCCTGTACTGAGAGCTGCCAGAGGCTCCACAGCTGCACCCGTGCAGCACTGAGCTGTGAGCGGCTCTGGGGCTCACTGAAGTGGCCAAATGAAACATTCATTGGAGCTGCCCCAAGTGTGCATAGCTCAGTGTGACCTTGCATCTTCTTGGAAGACACCCTGTAAATTATACTTAGTTTAGCTAATGCTCTTCAAAACCTGGTCAGTTTAGAGGCTACTGCATGCGTAGACTGGAGCTGAGTATCTTCCTTGGGATCTAAGGTATATTTCTGTTTGCAGCAAAGCTACAGTTCTGCTTGAATCCTGGTATAATGCGTAAAGGGATGAACTAAACCCATGATTTTGCTGCTGCCTCTATTTCAATACAATACATTTCCACTGTAAGAGATGAGAACAGTCCTCTGTGTGCCAGGAACACCACTGCATCAAGAGAGGTCTCTGTGGTGTATAGGCAATTGCTATCTTGTATTATGACTTATCGGGATTCAGCCTGGATTAGCTGTGCTTTATCCAGCAAAGTTGCAGCTTATTTGGAAGAGAAAGTTGGTTAGTTTTCCTTCTGGATGCTTTTTCAAACATTTGAGTAAAGCAGATATTAACAGAAAACAGATGGCTTTAACCACCTAGGTTAGAGTCCTCTTAGGTTTCAGTCTCTGTAAGGCCATGATCCCATTGATTCTCAAGGTTGCCATAAAATGGCTGGGGAGAAGCAGTTGGAAACACTTGAATTTCCTGTGTAAAAATGTTTAAACTCCACTTCCCCTTAAAAAATAATTATAAAACCTTTCAGATGTGTTATTAGGAAGAATAAAAAAGCAACTAGACAACCGAGAAGTAATCTTCCCTCAAGCCCATAGCTAATCAAGGTTCGTTTATGTTGTCCGTGAGCTTACAGTGCTTGTTTCCCTCTTGATCTGAGTAGCTGCCTTGACCATTTTAGTAGAGAGATCAGAGACGCAGCATTCCCCTCACCATTCAAATATATTTATTTTAAGGGTGCGGCATTTGAGGAAGGACTACAACTGTCGCCTGACTTTGGCCATAGATTGTTGCACAGAGAGCATGAGCTTTGTGGTGCTGTATTCCTGTAGTAGTTTTGTAAACCTTAAATTTAAAACCAAAATGAAAGAAATCCCACTCCCCTTCCCCCTTGTGAATACGGTACAGAGGGGGAAATACCTGGTTACTCTTGATGAAGGGGGAAGAATGCTGTGCCTTCCAGGTTTGTGTGTTAGCTGAGCTGTTCTAAATTGCTTTGGGAGCTTGATGGGTCCTGAGCTGTGGTTCATCTGCTTTTCACTTCTGCTTTCCTCAGGAAGTAAGTGCAGCAGCTAATCAGGTGATTCACAGTGGAAAGTTTAAAGAGCAGAGTGGGAGCTGCTGCATACACCAGCATGCGTAGTAGGACAGAAGCAGCAAGACTAATTTCTCTGGATATGGTTATTGACTGCAACAGGAGCTGCCAAATCTAGGAGCCCAGGTATGTCAAGAGATTTTCTGTGAAAGCAGATGGAACAGACTGTTAAATGTTGAAGGAACCTGCAATATTGGTTGCAACTGGTGTGAGATGATAAGATTACTTTCAATTAGTGAAGGTTTCAGTCAAAGTTCAACCTAAACTGCAGTACAAAGACAGCTTTCCTTAGGAAGTAGTGGAATCTCTGTTTTTAGCATTTACAGTTATGAGCTGCCATAACTGTGTTCATTAAACAGTCATCTTGGCTGCCAATGAAAGGAAGGGAGCATTTTTGGGATGGTTTCAGCTGTGTATTTCCAATAGTCCACAGAATCCTGGTATTTAATAGTCAAGAAAAGTATATTAAGATAAAGAATACTTAAAGCAGATAGCCCTAAAAGTAGGGGTCTGATATTTAGCCTAGTATATCTCTTGTTATCTGAACAGTTGGAGTCAATAAGGAGGCCAATTGTAGTTTTTACTTTATGTTCATGTACTTTTGGACATTACGGATTTCCATGTACACTCAACTAGCATTTTTTAAAGATACTTACTGTAAAAAGTGGACCAAGTTTGGCCTGAATTTTGGTATGAAACTTGATTCTCTTTTGGTCTTGGTGCAAACTGGGATTTTTTACCTGAATGGGATCCTTCTATGGACTGCTGAGGGGGGTAATCACAGATAAATGTAATTAAAATGTCATTAAAAAATCATGTTTGTTCAACTAGGAAGCTGTTAGTAACCGTATTGTGGCGGTCCTTCTGCCAGTTTTGGTCAGCCTTTCTTCCCTTCTGTCTTTTCAGTCTAGAAAGACGTAGCCACATTGCAGTGTGATTTCACACAAGCTTTATTTAGAAAAAAAGGGAAAGTACATGATTAAGTTCCGTTTTCTCTCTGTAACCTGACACTACTTTCTGAATGATAGTATCAGATTTATTTGATAAATTTTCACTTTTAAGTCTTTTAAAATATTTATTCTTTAGGGTTTACTTTTTGTATCATTGTGATACTTATCAAAAAGTATCTTATCAAACTTAACCAAGAATCAAACAAAAATCTTGTTAAAACTGAAATAAGCTTACACTAAGGATCAGAACAAGTGGTCGAGTGTAGAAGAGAGACAACATATAAGACCTTTTCAAAATATCTAAGTTATCCTTAGTACCAAAGATATTTGAATGCTGAGCTCTGTGGTTTTATGGTTGGTCTAGAAGAATAATTGTCCTCCAAGATGAATAGAAGATTGAAAGGACTTAGAAGTCCTAATCAAATTGTAGATGCAAGAAAAGGCTACTAGGAGAAATATTTGAAGCATATAGTGCAAGTGGAGTCAACAGACTAATACTGGAGGGCTGATATTTAGTCTAATACGTCTTTTGTAGTCTAGATAGTTGGAATAAATAATGAGGAGTATCATAATCCTCATTTTGATTTCATGTATTTCTGGAGATTGAGTTCCGTGTACACTTTACATATCTTACATAGCCTGTTCCAATTCAATGTTCACTAATGAAGCTGTTTGTGAGCATCTGGTTGTACGAGCTTCTGTGGAGATGAGAACTCTTTCATTACATGGATTCACACTTTTTGAGAGGCTATCCCTGCTTGCTTTAGCTGTGCCACCAACAAGAGAGGCCTTCTCAGTCAAGTATAAATAGAAAGAGAAAATTGGTTAACACACTTGCAGGCCCATGCAGTGCAGCTCAGGGAGTTGGCCTTCTCCTGGGGCCAGTGTAAGCATTTCATTTCACCTCTTTGTGATTTAGTGTAACCATTTGTAGAATGCCTCTGTAAAGATCTTTGGGGTACTTTATGCAAAGACCAATGTGAACATAGGCACTTTTTAGTGAGTTACTTGTTAGCATTGATTTAGGCTAAGCAGAGTAGTTTCCAAGGTCAGATCTCCTTGAGGAAGGGAATGGCTTTGCTGTTCAGGATGCAAGTTGGGCCTCACTTGAAAATGTAACTGAACTATGCTCACCAAAGCCCCTAGAACTGCACCCAGGCTTTCTCAACCAACACACTTACAGCTTCAGGATGACTCAAGTGGGTCAAAATCCCCCACCGGAGTTAAGTATAACATATGACAAATGTAACTCCCACACAATCATGAGGAACAGAGTCTTCCTGTTTACTCTGTGCAGTCACCACACTTTTTTTTCTCATAGGACTTGTTGTCTTAATACAGATAATTAAAGAACACAATAGCAGCAAAACACAAAATGTTGTTGAGATAGGAAATTCTAGACCTACTGTTCCTTGGGGACTGATCAGAATTACATAGGCCTCCATCTCCTAGCAAAGGACAGAGTATGGGCTGTGGTAAAATAAGTTAGCCTGTGGTGTAGTGTGAAGGACCAGCACTTGTATCTAATCACAGGTGTCTGCTGGGACCATTGTCTTGCTGCAGGTGGTGTGGTGCACAGTGACAAGGTGAATGCCATGCCCTTCATCTCTGTGGTATGGAGCTACTGTGGGAGTGTGGAAGTGAAACTGGTTCATCTGGCATGGAGTGGGCAGAATGCAAGCAGTAAGCTAGCTGTGTAACTGACGGATGACGAAAGAAGAGAATCCCAAATGCAGCTTTAGTGTTGGCTCATAATTCTAAACCTCATTCTAAACCTCATTAATTCTCATAATACTGTCTTTTAAAATTTATTTTAGTGTATGTATGTATTGGTAGTGCAGATCTGACTCATTTTTTTAGTTACATTTGCTTTTTTGGCATTTTTATTGAAATGGTGGAATGGCAATCAAAGAGACACTGTAGAGAAAGAACCTATTTCCTAGAAATGAAGGTAGATTGGTGTTTATCTTTGAGGGGTAATGATTTGTTAAAGACTCCTCAGGACTCTTAAAAAATGATATATTTGTTAAGTAAAGTGAGCTACATTCATCTTGGTGACAACTCCCATCTGCCCACGCTGTCATAATTTGTCCTGTAGTAGACTCAGGAGTAGTCAGACAATGACCTAGACTTCAATAAACATATGGATGACTTTGATGGAAACTGTAGAAGCCTGATCTCCGTTGTGTAAATGTTGTCATGATGTAGGCTTGGCATAGCAGGGTGAGCTCACAGAGGGCTGTGGCAAAGAAGTAGGGCTGAGTGACCCCACAGAACATTATGGATGAAAACAGGGCTGTAAAGTAGATGAGAGGACTTGGGGTTGAGATAATGGTACCAGAAAGATTCCTCAATGTGTACTGCAAGATGGACCCATTTTAAATTTGAAGGAAATGAGACTGCCAGAAGCACCATGCTCCTTCACTGAGGCATATCCACTTCAGTTTACAGGATCAGCAAAAAAAGCAATGTTGTTGTGAAAATACCTATTGTACAGAGCTGTACATCTGCCACAAAGAAGAACTGAATGTTGCTGCCTCTTTGGGCCAGCACAGCCCCGTGGGGAACCCTTCGCTTTTCCACACAGCTGCTGTTCCAGGCAGGGCTTCAGCCCCACTCTAGGTGGGGAATGTATCAATGATGTACAGCTATCCATAGCTGTAGCATCCATACTCGGTGAAATGCGTAACCTGGCTCTTGGCTAGTGCTCTTCTGTTGCAGATCTGCTGATGGTAATAGTTATAACTTGTTTTATAGTTGGATGACTGAAGTACAAGGGAGAGGATCTGGCTCAGTGGCAAAGCTGGGGCTGGAATCCAGATTTGCTGTGCGGTTTATTGGCTTGTTCTGCCAAAGCCCACATGAATTGTGTAGCACATGCACATGTCTCATGGAAGAGAGCTTTTTCATGCAATTGCAGTGTGGTATTGTTCTTGTCCAGGAGCAAGGGGCTTTGCCATTAAAAATGGAAAAGAGTCAATGACTGAGGGTGTTTCCATATTTCTAAACTCTAACTCTGAAAGTTAAAACTCTCAGTGTCTAATTTCTTGGGAGAGTTGACTGGTAAGAGCTGTAAATAACAGTATATTTATCTGGTCTCATCTCAGCATGGACAAAGCAGCTGAACACGTGTGGCATCTGGAGGATTCACCTGACAAAGCAGGACAGCAAGAGCAGAGCCCTGATGATGGAGACACAGCAGAAGTGCTGGAGCAGCCTGCACACAGCAAGGATGAGCTACCCCAGAGCCATATCCTCCAGTGGGAGACTCTAGGCAAACAGTTTGTCGAATATGAGCAAGTGGCTCCATTTCTCATCCCAGAGGATCAACAAAAAAGGCTGCTGGAATTTCTTCCCCTCTTCTTAAAGGTTTGTTCTCTTTGTTGCCTTTGGTGCAGATGCTAATCTGAGTTTCTCATGCCCTATCCATTCTGTGTTCAGCCCAACAGCCAGTGTAGTTAATTAAGCAGGATCCTTTCAGGTGATAAATTCTTTTACTCCATTGGGAGCCTGGAGAAGCAGTTTCTTGTCCTCCTTTCATCTACCTAACCTGCTAGGTTAATATGAAAAAAGTACATGGGGGAGCACTGCTTCACTTTCCCGAGTGGCTAAATTCTGTTTCTGAAATCAAGGAGTGAGACAGGCATGTTACAAAGTGAGTACCCTGTGAAGAGGTCGCTTCATGTCTGCCTCATCTATGTTATTACTTAGTGGGGGCTGAGCACAGTTTCCGTCTGGGAAAATGTGGTTGTGGCCTGCAGCCAGTTAGGGGAAATGCAGGTATACAATCTTAAGATGGAATTTTGGGGTTAGTGACAATGCTGTTGTCTAATTTTAGTGCTTGAGAGAGGAGTTGGGTGAGAGATGAGGAGACCATGGAGTGAGAAGAGGAAGGTCATATCATGGGTGAGGGACACAGCTGAGAACTAGAACATTTCAGTCAGCAGGCTGCCCTACAGCTGCCATCAGCCAATGATTCTGAGATGAACATATTGAAAGGTGAAACTAGAAGAGCTCTGTAATGAATGAATGAAAGCCTTATGGGTTGGTTTTCTTTGCTAGAGTCTGTGGAATATACAGGAAACTGTTTGAGTGGACCATACAGAGACAGAATGGCAGAGTGTATGCTGAGTGAAGCAGAAAACCTGGCTTATCTTTAAATGTACTGTGTTGATGAACAAGTACAGAAGAATAGCTTTTCTCTTGGATTACCTAGGGTATTTATGGGTATTGAATCTGCTTTTTTGCACTCTCGCTGTGCCTTTCAGAAAGAAAATAAAACCACCTCTTTGTTGAAACCGTATTTTAATGATGGCATATTTCAGGTGTCTGTACTTGTGAGTTTTCAGCGCTCTTGAGTGACCGAACTCAGATCTGTCTGTTCCCTACCTAGTTGAGTTGAATTTCTAAAATAGAAGCCAGTGGATAGGTGAGAGGAAAAAAAATTAATGTATGGTCACTGTTTATATGGAAGCACTGTGAGACATAGAAGGGGATACTCTGCATTTTGAACAGAGTGTGTAGGAAAATCGCTGTACTCAGGGGTGTGAAATCCTTGGTATCCATGACAGTAAAGCAGGAATAACTTCCAGATAGTAATAAACATTTCACTCAGCTGGATGGAGCATGAAAGGTTGGAGCTTGTAAGTCCCGGTGTACAGTGAAATCAATGAGGATGCTTGTGTCAATGAACAGCACTGAAACTGGTGTAAACAACTGAGTTGTGGGTAGGATCTGGAAGTGCCTATGGTGAAGAGTTTGCTGTGTTTGAGTACAAGCTTGCCCTGGTCCAAGGCAGCGCAAACAAAATGAGTGTAAGGATCTGAAAAGACAGTGAGAGTATAGCCTGGAGTCTCAGAAGTGGCCTTCTCATTAAATCGAAATGGCCCTACAGATACTTTATGTTTATCGAACAAAGCTTTCACTTCTCACCACTTCCTCTCAACTTCTGGATTTGTTTGCATAGAAGAGTGTCCCTCCCAAACCAAAGGCTATATTTGAACAGAAGAACTGTTGCTCTCTGTACGAGCCTGTCACTGGAAACAAATCTCTCTCTTTGCAAATGGCACTGTGTGTGCCGTGGTGGTGTTTTGTCTTGGGAGCTCACCACTGCTTTATCAGGTCACCAAATTACTGGTGTTGCAAAGGGGTAGCATTCCTTTCTCAGCATCCAAAGACTGCATGTCCAAGTCAGATAGGGGCTGATAATCTGACAGCTGTCTGTAGAAGAGCACCTTCTTTTTCCATGGATCTGCTTTTAAAATGGCATGCTGAAAATTTCACTGTTGGGTTTTGGTTTTTTTTTCTGAGACAGCACCTCAACAAGTTACAACATTTTTGTTTTGAGTGAGAGCCATCTATACTCTTTTTTTTTTTTCTCCCTAGAGCTGTTTTCAGATATCTTGTCATCTTTCCTGATATGGTTTAACCTCAGCCAGCAACCAAGTACCACACAGCTGCTCACTCATCCCCCATCAGTAAGATCGGGGAGAAAATCGGAAGGGTAAAAGAGAACACCATCACTCCAAACATCCCTCCCTTCCTTCTTCCTTCCCCTGCTTTATGTACTGAGCATGATGCCATCTGGTCTGGAATATCCCTTTGGTCAGTTGGGGTCACCTGTCCTGGCTGTGTCTCCCCCAGCCTCCTCTCCAGCATGGCAGCACTAAAAGGCCTTGGCTCTGTGTAAGCATTACTCAGCAAAAACAACAACATCTCTGTATTATCAGCCCTGTGTGCAGCACAAATCCAAAACACAGCCCCATGCCAGCCATTGTAAAGAAAATTAAGTCTCCCCCAGCTGAAACCACCACACTTTCTCTTGAAGGTCCATTGAAAACATACATCCTTAATGCTTCTAGGGTATTAATTCATCCCAACGAACAGGCTTTGCTATAGAAGATAGTCTCTCTAAACTGCTTCCTCCTGTTTTTGTAAGCAACATACTGCAGGCTTTATGAGAAATTCTTCTATTGAGGTCTTCCTGCCTCAAATTTACAATTAAATTGAAATTCTAAGATCTCAAAGTTTCTGAGTTCTATTGCAGCTTTAGTTTTTGAATACCATGTAGTGAGAGTGAAGTAAACAAGTTGTGGTGAGATGAGATTATATACAGCATCTGTAGATTTACTGATCATTAACTAAGTATGAAAAGCAAGAATGTCTTTAATATGGTGCTGATTTTTTTGAGACTTAGAAACTTTCAGAGGACTGAGAAAGTTGTTACTGAACAAGGGTGAGAAAATTTATAAAATCTACAAATCTTAGGAATTAAAAATTGGACAGCAAAGCAGTAAATTCTCACAAGTCACGATAAATAAGCAAATAAATTAAAGTACCAGTACTTTAGAGTCGAAGGACAGTTGTTCCCAGGAGGCAAGATGAGTATTGCTGAGGGACTGGCAGTGTTGTATATATGCATATCCATGGTGAGTTTCCTTTCTGTAGGACTGAACTTCACAAGCCTTAGGGTTGTAGAAACTGATTGCCTGAACTGCAGTAATGCTTGCAAAAAGGGGATTTTGAATTCTCAAAGGAAAGTTTGCTAACGAATATATTCATAATGGAGAAATGAATTTTTCATTAGCTTAACACTTGATTTTGTGCCCTAAGACTGAGATTCTTCCCCTCCACTTTTCTTAGATATGCTACTGAAGCTTTGCACTGCTTTGTAGGCATTTAGGTCCAGAAGCATGACTAGAGAGAGCACTTTGGCTTTGCATCATTCATTTAAGAGTACATTGTGGAGGATCTGGCCCTTAGCTTTTAGTCATCGTGTCCTTCCCCATATGACTTTTACTCCCTTCACGTACCAGCCTTCTGCTGGCCTTGAGAAATGCATCTCAGTTTGAGTTGTACATATGGTGAAGTTCTTACAGAAACTACCTCATTTCCTCCTATTTAACAATGGACTCTGTGTGAGTCCTCTCCCTCCTTGGAAGATTTTTCTCTTGCATTTCCTTCCCTATTTCGATCATGCAGATGCCAGTGCATCCTTGCCTTTTTGTGTTAGAGGGCTTTAGCTCTTACTCTGTTGGCTGGAGAGAGGGGTCACCAAGCAGGAGACACCTGGGATGCGGAGGCTCGTTACTCACTGATACTCCTTGACGTAGAAGGAAAACGTGTGGGAGGGAAATGTCAGCCATCTGCTCGTGATTCAGGCCTGGGATGGGAGTCATTTTAATGTGCCTTCTGTGTCTTCCCTCTTGGTGCCTCAGTATCAGAATGTTCTGTTACATGGCTGCCTTTTGAGCTAGCATCTCTCCATGAACCACGGAGCAGGAAGGGCAGATGGTAACAGCAGGCACAGGGAACTTGTGGCAGAATCTTAAACATGTAGAAACAGGTTTAAGAGGAAGAAAGAAAATCAGATTACATTGTTACTATATTATTTGAGTTTCCCCTGAAGGCAGGCATCCTGCAATGTAGTCAGTTAATATGCTTCCAGACATAGATCTTCTATGGGCTCAGACATGAATGTGAAACTAATGAGGTCTGTTCCTGAAGGACAGTGTATTCTAAAGACTGGTGTCTGACCCTCAGGAGGAGCACTGACAAAATCAAATCAGAACATTAGTGGCCTGCTTTGTAGGGAGATGGACTAGTAGCATTGCTATGAACATTTGATTACTGGTCTCTGCTGCACATGGTCTGAATTTCTAAAATTTATCCTGCTCCTTCTGTTAGCAGAAGAGTAAATATAGCAAGGCCTTTCTGAAGTGTTAAGAGGATGTTCCTCTTGGAGGAAGAGGGGCAGAAATCTGTCACTGCTTTCTTCTGAAAAAGGGCATAGCCTAATGACAAACATTGTATATTCTTAAATGGCTGTAGGTCTCTTGTCATTGTGTTTGCCCAGCTTGCTTCTGTCCCTTACAGATCTTCCCTCCCTTCTGCATCAGAGGTGGAGGAATTGGTGGATCTTGCTTCTGCAACTGAGTATCTCTGAAAGTAACTTACAGTCAAAATCTGAAAAAACTAGTTTGCTTTTAATATTATTGATTGATGAAAATTAATAATAGGCACACTGTGCAATTGCATTTTACTCTTATAGCACAGAAAGAAGAGTTAGGTGCATTTTGCTTATTGACTGCAGTAAAATGAAGTAAAAAGTAGGAGCTTTCCTGATTACTGAGAGATGACTGACACTTTGTCCACAAGCTGCCATCTGTGATGAAGGAAAAGAAATTGAAAGCAATGGTAGGGAAAGAAATAATATTTGTGGAGGATCTTAATTTACAAAGAATTGCCCTGATTTCTTGGCAGAAAGTATTATGGGGTGTCTGATCCAATTTTTTTAAGGAAAACATATGTCATTTTTCTTCCTTTCATCATTGGGGCTTACAGCATAATTTTTCAGAGCTTCTAAAAGGAGGAGACTTCTGTAAAGAAAATTTTTTAAGGTTGCTGAGGCCAGAGGTGTCTCAGACTGGTCTTTAGAGGTGAATGCTGAACTAATGCTAATACATAAACGTGTGTATCATCAGATGTTTTATATAAAAGAATTGGCACCTGATTCTGGGAGGCCAGTTGGATGCAATAGTATTAGTCTCGTGGAATATTTTCTTTATTGCTCTTTAATTTTTTTCCCCTAAAGGCAGGGCTAAGAAACCTTTAAGATGGGTTTGTTTGTCATACTCAGGGAACCAACAAGTCTAAATGTTGTTTATCTGATAAGTTTTGCACTTAATTGCTTGTTCATTCTTGAGCAAGTGAGTTATAAACTTATTTCTAAATTGTTTATAAACTTGTCTATAAATTTGTGCTTCTTCGGGGTGTTTGTCATATTTTGAAAGGGGCTAGCATAATTTTTGATACAAATAATTAGTGCCACAGGGTATGATCAACGTTTACATTGTTTGTGTAGTTTACATTGTCAGTGTAGAAAATACTGCAAAAACTCTCTAGTAGGTGCAGTACATGATTCAAATGGTAGTTCCAGTTTGAATTCTCTGTCTGTAGTGCCATACTCCTGTCTGTCTGGGAAATAGTGCTTAATGGACTATACTGACTAGGGAGGGAATTTTGTAGAGGAATGTTAGCTTTATGCTTGTTTATTTATATTTATTAGTTTTTGACAACCTACTAAAGACATGATGTGTCAGAAAGACCTAACAGTGACACTTGTATTTCAGGCCTGGGAAAAGTCTGCTGGAGTAATCATATTCCCCAACATCCAGCTGTTAGCCAGTGAGGTTTCCAAGCTTCTGACTAAAGAAATTAAGAGGAACCTCAACGGCAAACCTGCAGGTAATGGTTCCATACCATATCCACTGGATGCAGTTATTCTGGAAATGTGTGTCTTTCGCTATCCTCTGTGCTGAAAATAAAGGGGGAACAGGAAAATGCTGTGTAACAAGCCAGCTATTTTAGTGGGTACGAGCTAGCACTGGTTTGAGGTGATTGCACTAAAAATTTGGCCTTGTATGCCATGCTGATCTTGGGTTTGGAACTTTTGTAGCTGGAAGTGTGTAATGTATAATGCATGTAAAAGTTAGAGTAGGAGCTTTCTTAAATGAGAAAAATATTGCTTGCCACACACGGCTTTCCTGGTGGCTGTTGTACATTCTTGGTGCTGTCAGCTGCCAGGCTCCACGAACTGAGCTGGTATTCTCAATGAAATTTCAGTTTGAAAGGAGTAGTTTATGTGAACTGAGCTTGATGCTGAATCAAAATAATTTTATGTTTTTCTGTTCACTTTAGTGGACTCCTGCTACTGTAATTTTGTTAAATTTGGCATATCTGTTAAGAAAGCATAAATGCAGCACTTTCATCTTTCACTAAGGAATTAAATGTTAATGATTTGTGATAACAGAAGCAGCTCGTCTGGCTTTGGAGCAATTGCTGCGACAGAAAGGGGAAGCAGGAGATGGCCATTTGCTCCTGAAATCAGTGTATCTGCTGTCACAGACTGACTCGGTAAGAGAAACTACTACAAACTGTGTTTGCCTTTTTATTTCAGAGAAACTGTGTAGGTACCCCAACAGGGGAACATCCAAGTCTCAGTATTTGCATTATCCGTAATACTTGGAGCTGCAGCATGCCCAAGGTACACAGTTAGAGGACACACCACCAGGTTTGTAGGCCAGGCTTTTCTAAAAGAGAGAAGTAAGCATTCTGTGCTTTCAGATACCTTTTTAGTTTTCATCACCAGACAGCTGGTTTTTCTAATGCTTCTCTGCTTCCCTCTCCCTGCCACCTTGTGTATCTTGTGTATTTTTTATCGCTCTAGCTTACATATCAAAGAGATGACTAGTAAGAATCTGTCTGGTAATGATGCCTTATCGAACTACCTAAAAACAGAAGCCAGACAAAATTAAGACAATAAAAGTGGTTAAATTTATTGAAAGGCCTTCAGGTACATTTAGGGCAGATGAAGCCCCCCCAGGGGCTACACCCAAAAATGGATGACAGGTCACAGGTTTTCATACTTTTATAAGTTTGGTCCATTTGCATATCAGGGGTTAATTTTCCAATTACAGCTTCAGGTAATGAAGTCATTACCCCAAATTTGCTTCCCCAGCGCCCCCCTTCCCCCAAACTCACTTTTGTTTACATTTCTCGAGGCCTGAGCCAGTAAGGTGTCCTTGATTCCCATGCCTAGAGAGGAATTGTTTTGTCTAACCGAAATGGGAGAAGAGTAGCTGACACTCTATATGGAGTTTAGAGTTATCCACTAAAGAATTGCAGGATCACAAATATATGAAAAATATAAAAGCTAAAGTCCTAAGGCATCAGTAATACAGTGGTTGGCTTTCCAATCCTGATAGCCTCTCACTTTGAAGCGTTTCACAAGCTCTGCTTGTACAGCCATCCTGAATGCAGACTGGCATCAGTACAGCCTGCTGATGGGCATCTGTGGTGTGTTTATCTGTGACATTTAGTCAAACAGATTGTCGTAGTCTTTCTTGTTCAAAGACACACAAAAATAAAACCTTACTGTCAGATTATAGTGGATATGTTCTGTGTCATAAGGAGCTCTATAAAATTATATATTTAGCTAGTCACAACATGAAGTTTCTGATGAGATTTTTGTTTTTCAGAGATTTAAGACATTGACATTTTTTGTAGCACACGTACTCACAAAACTTTATATCACAAATCTCATTTTTCTGTTAGTTTGGTGCTGATTTTTGTTACAATTGCTGTGCGCCAAGCACACACACAGGGATTTCTCTGGAAGCTCTACGCAGCCATAATGAAGATGGGAAGAAACCAAGTGTTGAGAAACACTGTGAGGAAACTGTCACTTGCATTTATAAAACCTGTAATTAGAAGTGTGTGTTGCAGTTATTCAATATGTTAAAAAAGTGAAGGCATTATAGCTAAACTGCTGCTGTGCTGAGTCAAGGAGGGAATGGAGAATTCATGCTTTCAACATAGCAGGCCTCCATAGCTGCAGGGTGTCCTGGAAAGTAATGGCGAAGGGGACATTGTCTGTCCCTGGCCTTACTGCTGGTTCAGCTGCTAGTTAAGTTTGCAGGCTGACTGTAGGTCTCCACATGCAGGACGTAGTACTTCTGCCAAAGCTGTAGTTCAGCTGGAGCAGGAGGTCCTGGGAACAGCTACAGCAACACACAGTGAATTTACTTCTGCCAAGTGGATTTTACAGCTGTGCTATGTGACTGCCAGTCTTGTGTGCCCTAGAGCACTCATGAGGATAAAATGCTCAAGTAGGTCTTTCATCTGCCATGACTATTCTCAGTGTGTAGAAACACAAGGAAACTGGTCAGCTTCTGGAGAGACTGATCTTTATTTTGCCTGCTTAGAGGACTATGCGGAACATCATTGGATCTGGACTTCCAGCTGCTCTGATGCAGTGCCTGTACCTTTTCTTTACTGTCCCTCTGAAGAAAACCAGTGATGATGCAGAGGCAAGTGAGGATGATGCCCAAACTCAGGAAATGCTTGTTAAGGTAAGATGTGCATTTGGGAGTCCATTTGCCTGGGTACTTGGATGTTCATTTAGGCTCTTAGCTGTTCATTTGATTCAAACTGCCAAAAAACCTGTACATTTGGACTGAAAACCATTGAATAAGCATCAGGAGCCATATAAAACATATAAACTATATTTTTTTTTAATTAAACAAAACAACATGACTTTAAGTGGGAAAAATCCATTAAGAATATCCTAATGGTAGTTTTCTTTGTTCATTTCACTGCATCCTTTCTCCTGGCATTGGTATCAAACTTATAATCTCCTTCCTCAATGGATTTTTCTTCCTCTCCTGGGTATCTCTAAAGGTGTTTATTGTAGCTGATGTTTGTTTGCTTTTCAGGTAATGCTGAACATGTACAAAGAGGAACAAGCCGTAGAGGAACTTCTGGCAGCTGATAAGCTGCAGTCCTTGATTATAGCAACTGCTTCTCTGTGGGACCAGTGCAGCCACTCGTGGAAAGTACCTACAGGCCGTGTGCTAAGAACAATTTCAAAGGCTCAGACCAAAAACAGCATTGTGTACCTACAAGGTTTGGTTTAGTAAATTGGCTTCTCCTTTCCTTATCGCTCCCTTGAAAATGAATTATCAAGAAGAGTCTCCTCAGGATAGGTTTTGATCCCTACATCATCCAGTAGGCAACTAAAAAGCATAGGCTCTTGGCTTAGTAGAGAGGAGCTTTATTTAGCACTGATAGCCATCTGGAAACTGAAGGGGTTTTTTACACATAAAACCCCCAAATTACAGGCAAGAGCCAATCCCACTTGATCACACTGATGTAGGCAAGAGGAAGATGTATCATGTTTTTTCTTAAGTTATGTGACTCAGTCTGTGAGCTCAAGAATCATGGACACTAAATACAAGGCTTGGGACACTGTCAGAGTGATGGTATCTTTTGGGACATCATCATGGTTGGTTAAGTCCCCATTTCTTTCTAAAATTTATTAGTTTAAGCAATTTTTTTTTCTAATTAAGAAGTGCAAAGGCCAGAAGTCTCAATTTCTTAGAAGTGAAAAAATAATTTTATAATGCACAAAATACTATCAGTATTCCATGTCATGGAGTAAATGCATATAGATATTTTTATTTTTTAAAATTAAAATTTGGCTTCTTGGGTGAGATAGAAAGAACTATTTGGACATTTTGAAGCTGCTCTGGAAGGACTGGACATGATATAAGACAAGAAAGTAAGCTTCATTCCTCAGAGCAAAATGTGTATACCCCACTACCTATGCTTCATTGAGCAAAGAATTAATCTGTGAACTCTGTACAGAATGTGTGATTGACTTAGGAGACAATTAAATCTGTTAGTCTCTGATTACCTTGTAATCAGACAGCTGGATTCACTGTTTATGAATTTTGGTGAGCTGGGGGTTGAATGCTTTTAGTCCCTAGATTAAATCAGTTTCTGGGAGTTAAGCAAGGAAATGCATGTATATTGTAAAGCCAGCAATGCTGTTCCTGTAGCTTCTGAAATGAGTGTGATATTCATATATTCTTTTTCCTTTTCTTTGTAGAAAAAGAGTTAACTGACTCCTATTTTACTGGGAAATAACTCGTCAAATTTGTTTCATTTTTGTTAGTAACTTTAAACTCGTTTGTCGATTCTTAAATACCTGGTACATTTTTTTTCACAGCTGTGGACTGCATAAAAATAGCTGTTCAGAATCTCTTTACACTGGCTGATACTCTACCTGCTTGTGATGTGTGTGAAGCTGCTAGTATTGTGTTGTGCTTTGTGAAAGATTCTTATCCTGTGTCATCAGCTTTATTAACAGAGTTTGAAAATAATGATGGCTACCAACTCCTGCTAAAAATTTTGCTCAGGTAAGAGAGGTTTCTATTAGGCTTCTAGAGAATGGTAAAACTTAATTTTCAGAATGCATAGTGGTCTCTTAAAATATGAATCATACAGGTAATCCTCTGTGGATGCAAAGCATTGCTGTGTTAGGAAGGGAAGAAGTACATAACTTCTTCTACTTAAACCATAATAGAAGGAGAACAGTATAGGAGAAGTTAGTTTGCAGGTGGGATAGAGACTTTTTGAACACAAGACAAAGCATCAATTAGTATTAAAGAGGATGTAGGTCAGAGACATTTGTCTCACTTAAAGTGAGTTTTTAAAGTGAGTTTTTTAATCAGTCAGCTAGGGAGGGGAACACTGTCTCCTTACTGTACAAAAACAAGCAAACACAACCCACTCAAACTTAAATCTGAAATGTTTACATTCTTCAGAACTGAGATGAGCATAAACGTATCAGGAAAAATCCCCACTAGTTATCCTAATCCAAAGCACAAAGAAGAATCTGTTTCTCTCCTTGTCAGCTTGTGTTGTCTCACCAGGCTGAGTTTCTTTAATATCATTTGAAGAGAGCATTTCCAGATCTTTTTATTTCCATTCTGGCTTTGTCTATTCTTGTATCCTTTCTCCAACAGTTGTGAAAACTTTGGTCCCCGAATAAAGACTGGGTGGGGAGGGTATTTTGTAATTTGGATCTAGAGGATTGTGAATTGTATAATGAAGTCAAAAATATCTGTGAGTGACTATGACTGCTCATGATTTTTGAATAGCAAAAATTTATTAATTTATGATTGAAAAAAATTGTGGTTTTCTGGCAGTGTTTTCTTTAGTTACCAGAGACTGTCTGGATTTCCCTTATAAATAAACTGTGTTGAGATGCATATTTCTGATTAAATTCTAGCCATATAAGGGCAGAAAACACAGGATCTTTTTCAGTAAGGGCCATGAATGTCTCCATCCTTTTCAACTGAGGTAACTAGGCTGAACAGACAGAAATAACGGATGCTCAGGGCTTCCGATTAATCTTCGTTCCCCACAAATGCTGGCATAAAGGGCTAGATGGAGAGCTTCTTTCCAGAATGTTTTGTGTGAGCAGGTACCCTCTTCTCTCATGTCTAGAGCTTTTTCTTCAGGTAAAAAGAATCTTGCTAATAGCATTCTTTGAAAGAGAGCATGTGCTCTCTTTTTTTCTTGTTTACATGATACTAGAACATTTTGTTCTGTTTTCTTCTGAGATTTTTCTAACCTAACACTATTGGTTTGTTTCTCTACCCATGCCCAGATGATGCAGTTTTCCTTAAGAATTTATCCATCTGAGCAATACAGAATAAGATGATGTGATAAGTAGCTCTCTGTCCTTTGAGAAACTCTCACTTCAGTCTATGAACTATGGCAAATCTGGGGTTACATTTCAAACTATTTCCTTACTTAGGGGAGGCATGCCATCTTCATGTCTGATTTGCAAAGCTCAGGCAATACAGTATTTTTCCCTTCCTCAGGGCTGAGATTTTTCTGTTGTTTATTTCAGATAGCAAGTGCCTTATCTTGCCAACCATATGCCCACCTTTTAATACGTCTGCTTTAATTAATTGAATTCTCACAATATTTAAACTTTCATTCCCCAAACCAGACTTCTTTTTGAGTTAGCTCTTTATTTTTTTAAGGACACATAACTGGACTAAGTTAAAACATTTATCTTCCTTTTGTTCAGAAGACTCTGTCAGGGTCACTTTAGTCTGTAGGTTTTTTTCTGATTCAGAGTGTGCCCCCATGGTGTGGATTACTCTGTGTAGCTCCTATGTGCTTCGTACCTGATGTACGCAAAATGTTTGTATAATTAAGACATGAACATGACTGTCCCAAGTTTTGTTCCTAGATGTGAAGGTTTGCAGCAAAATGAAGGAGACCCCTATCTGGATGAGATCTTGGACATGCTGACTTGCCTTACAACCTGTGGAAAAACTGAACTGAAAGTTTCTGGCAATATTGTACACCCGCAATTGCCACACTTTGATTTTGAAAGGACACAGTCTTCTGGTACAGTGTATATATGCGTATGGATGTGCATATGGCTGGGTAGGTGGGTCATAGAAAAATGAAGCTCTATTCATTTTGGGTCTTAATATGGAGGAAGAAGTATGGTATGGCATCTTCAGACGTGTGTTAGTGCTGCAGGAGCCTGAATGCCACCTGCATCAAACTGAATTGACCATGTCAGCTCTATGGTCTGATCTAAGCTCAAGAAGATGCCTCCCAGTCACATCCCTTGTATCTCTTGCTCTTATTTTCACTTTCAGACATGATCTAACATTATAGTGATGGTGCTTGCAGACTTAAGTAGAACTCATGAAAAAATAATCTCACCTGGGTTTTTTCCGCACAGGAATGACAGTGAAAAACCTCCAGCCTTTTCAGGTGCTTCAATCCATTTTCCAGAGAAGTAATGATCAGTACCTGTGTGGAAGAATCTTGGCAGCAATTGGTACCATATGGGCTTGGGACAGAGTGAACTTCTTTCTTCTGGAATGGACGCTGCAACCTATCAACCAGTTTACTGACATAATTCATTTCAAACCACACCCAGTCCAAGTCCAGTTCTTCAGGCTGGTGGAGTCCATAGTCCTAGACCTGTCCTATGTCCCCCATGAGATTTTGAAGAAGGTTCAGTATTTGATAAAGGAAAACATAGTGCCATTCTGCACCTTAACAGCTCTCCAGTGCCTTCTCAGCATGACCCAGAAGGACCTGTTATTCAGTGATATTTTCCGTGACTCTGGGCTCTTAGGCCTACTGCTGGCACTTCTGAGGAAGGAAGCCAAGATCCTGAGGAAATCAGGTACAACTTAGTGCCACTCACAGTGACCATTGAAGTAGGCAGATCAATAGGAATGAACAATCTCCTTCTACAGTAAATTTGTATATTTTATATACTGAGTAGCTAGATTTTGTCTTCAAGTCAACTGGCCTGAATTTGACATATTAATCTGGGTCCTCTCTGAAATCTTTGCTATTTATTCTGTTCACTAGCCTAAACAGCTCTGAGCTATTCTTCACTAGTATATGATGAATTATTCTGGATGGTACCCTCCAGCCCACACCTTTAAACAGGTCTTAATTTGAGGTTCTCTAGAATGCAAGCTGGAGATTGGAGCAAGAAAAAATTTCCACAATGCTTAGTTCCTCTGACAGTAACACCTTAATCCTGAGGAGTGGTGATAGAAAACAGTTTATTGAATTTTGGCCCCACAATTACTACCACTCATTGTGATGTGATAAGAGTTATCTCCTAGTATAGAAATAGGATGGTGATAGTCCTAGTTTGGTAATTGTGGAGTACAGCTGACTTAGGAGAAAGACTCACATATTTAAAGGTTTATAACTACTATTTTAATGAAAGAAAATGGCATAATAGCATTTTCTGTGCTATATGAGTTGGGAAATGACTTTAAATTTCAGTGCAAGAGTCATTTAGTGAAAGAGAGACCTGAGGTACTAGGAATAACTTCTCATGCAGTAAGCATACTTGAATTATTTATACACAACAGAAGGAATATGAATTGCAACAGAAATTCTAGAGTGTAGACAACCATCACCTGCAAGGACACTCAGATTTGGCTTCTTGATATCAGAGAACCAGGGTTTTGTACAAGAGTGCTTAGATAAGGATTGTCAAGATAAATACCAAGGTTCTTGAAAACTTGCCTTTTGGTTGTGAGCTGGTGCATAGGGGCTTTCTTCTGTCTTTTCCTTAATTTCACTGCTTTAGATAACTTGGTGATGTAAATTTTACAGAATGAGTGATTGAATGTCTGTGTAAATTGTAAATTTAGACACACAGGTGAAGAGAGACAAGTGAGAAGACATTATCATTACTCCCGTCTCTTGGTTTCCAGAAATTTATCCTGCAAACTTTGACTTTCAGATCTTAAAATAACCTATCATATGCTGTCTGATGCTGTTTGCCTTTGAACATGCAGGATATTTCTGCTCTTGCCTTTTAGATTAGGTATTTAAATGCTCCCTGTTACCACTTCACAGCTCATAATCTATCATGTTCTTTTATTTGTGTGTGTTCCTACTAGATACCACTAAACAGGTAACTCTACATCGTTTGGGAAGTGAAAACACCCCTATTAGCAGTACTGCCTATAGTTATGAAGGAGATATGGGCTGCAGAGCGAGAAGCAGACCTGTGTTTCCCAATCCCAGACTAGACTCTGATGAATAGGCAATGACGTGTCTGTGTTTTGTTGCTTGTTCTAGGTTTCAAGTAGCCTATAAGTAATGCTTGAGAGAAGATAGAATTTGCTGGAGAACTGATTTTCCATGTTGGCTAAATGTATTTTAGCTACAGTTGTCCATTTCTTGTATACTGTAATATGACTTTTAACATACTGACAGCTGGAACTAATCTGCTTGGTCTGAAAGAAGGCACTGAGAAGGAATTAAATGCTGTGATGCTGAGGATGGTGGCTGCCCTTACAGCGAGGTCTGTGAGGAACACAGGTAAGGAAATACGTATGACTGCATTGCCTTTCTGATATTTGGTGGTAAGTGGCCATGGTCTTAAGGAGCACCAACAAATTTTCTGACTTTTGTGCTTCAGTCAAAAGTGGAGGACAAAGGCTACAAGTGTAGCCATAACTGTGTTACACTAGGAAGAAACGTGACAAAGGTATTCTCATCCTGCATAATGAGCTTTGCCCCAATAGTCAGCTTGTTTCCTTGAGCCATGTGCATACTCCTGAAGTATTTATGTAGGATGTACAAACTTAGCTTCTGGGAAAAAAGTGTGTATACTTGACTCTTGTGTATTGTTTGTTCATCCAGATTTTCTTCCATCGTATCCGTTATTTGAAATCTTGTTTGGATCAGGTGCATGCTTAGTAACAATCCTATATTAGTGTTATACCTAAGAATTCTGTGTGTAGGGAATCTTGTGGAACCTTAGTAGTACAGGAGTGAACTCTACTGAATACTGGAATCCACTCAATTCACTCTGAAATCCTAGAATCATCATGTTTGCAGCATCCTGCACAGTGTAAATACATTTTCAGAAACCATCAAAAAGTTCCCTTCCTAAGTTAAACGGATGCTTAAGCTGAAAAATAAGGTGTCTTTTCATTCATTATTGTATTGGGAAGCTGTCATCTCTGATGATTGGAAACCATGGTCATCCAGTCATTTTATCCCTAGCTGTTCTTGTGCCATTCAGTTTGTGTCATCTTTAACTTAACCAGCTGCTCTTCTTACCTGTCCTGCTGTATTTGTAGAAATGTGACACTTCACAGCAACACTAAAAATCTGCCTGTAAAAACTACAAGCAAAGGAGAGTTTAACTAACAAATGTTAATGAACTTGTCCCTAGTTGTTCTGAAGGACTATGGAATGGTGCCATATATCAAGATATTTTTGGATGATGAGTGCTACAGGAGTGCTACTCTAAGCATCTTGGAGCAGCTATCAGTCATCAATTATGAAGAATATATGAGCATTATTATTGGGGCCCTCTGTTCTTCCACTCAATGGGAACTACATCTGAAGCTAGATCTGCTGAAGGTAATTAATGTGGCTCTCACTTGGGCATTTTTTTTCTTGGGAACTCTTTTTTTCAAGATGGTAGGAGCAGAAGAAAAAAGAGCCATGGGTGAGCTCTAGATTATGGTAACTTGGGCACTTTGATTTTTAGCAATGCATGTGTGGTCAATATCTTCACTCAGTACTATATTATGAAGTATTTTGAAGACTTAAATAGTAGCGAAGGATGGAGAAATGGAAATGCTAAAGGAACAATTGTACGAGCAGTTCTATGTGATGTGACAGAGAAAGGAGAAACAAATGAGAATGAAAGTGGATGTGTGGAGAGGATGTAAGATGTGAAGGAGTAAGACTGGAAGAGTTAGGGTAGGCATGAGCTACAGCTTCATTCTGATAAGTTTCCAAGGTTGAAACTGCTGTCCTTAATTTTGTCATTTCTCACAAACATGAGTACCATGTAAAAAGAGATGAGGCAATGGAAAGGAAGAATTGTATGAATGTTTGGAGGAAGAAATTAGAACTAGTCATAGCCTCTGTTGACCCCAGAGTGTCTGATCCTTAAGCAATGATACAGAAAAAAAGAATAACTCTGCTTTGTTTTGGTTTAGGTCATAGGCATCCAGTTGAAAAACAGCAATGTTGTAAGCACTGATTTTTAAATTTCATTCTACCTTCTCCTTCAAATGTGAATGGAATTCACTTTTCTGTACAATATAGCAACTGTTTCTGTCATAAAAAAACCACATTACTTAAAAAAAAATTAAAAGGACAAAGTTTATAGCTTTGATTTGAAATAGTAAACTTTAACAATACCTGTGGAAAAGTTGAGTATGGTGTCCAAACTAATAAGAAAATAAATGCAACTTCAATGTCTAATTTTGACAAATGATAACTGTATTAAAGCATAACGTAAGCAAATGAATTTATTTTGTTTATCCATTGGGACTGTGATTGTGTTACACACAAATTCAGATTGATTTGCTAATGTATATTTAGCTGTTAAAGCCTGAGTCCAAATGCAATTAACACTGCCGTATTCCAGTGTGGCACGTGGACAATTATGAGGAATAACAAATAATGGAATGTGCGAAATAAATTCTGTTAGCAGTAACTGAATTAGGGGGTTTCCAGCAGACATCAGTTTTATAGATTCAAGACAGAGGAATACTAACTCATAGGTGATTAAATTCTAACTGAGTTAAAGCCGGAGGAAATATGTTTACTGTTGACCTTCTCTGGAATGTGTTAAAGCTATCCTGATAACTTCAACTCTAAGTTATTAAATTTGCTCCCTGTTCAGAAGTCTCTGCCTGGTTTGATACATTATCATACAAAATTGAATGACAGTAATAGAGTTCCCCTCCCCCTTCAGTTCTGGCAACCCTTTCTCACAGTCTTAGATCCTGTTATAGGCAGAAATTGTTCCTCTTCAGGAGGTTGTGAAGTAAAGTTCTTTCATTGGATATCTCTTGGGAAGGTCTATATGTAAAATTAACCCTTTCTGATGTGCAAAGGTACAGCATCCAATTTGAAAACTCCCTGTACAAAATTGTGTGACATCCAAAAAACTTGGAATCAATTATATTCAAATGCAGTAGACTGTTTCCTTGCAAGCTCCTTTTTCTCACTAATTTTACTTCCACAGCTCTTAATAACTTTCCCAGATTAGTTTTGCTATGGGCAAGCCCATAGCATTCAAAATTGGCAAATGGTTTAAGCTGTTTTTATGCATGTGTAATATTGTCAAGTGGCATTCACTTATAACCTGCTTTAAGCCTATTGAGGTTAGATAAAATCTAATGACTTTATTGTCTCGAGATCTTGCTTTTTATGGCTTTTTTCCTCTAAAGTGTTGTGCAATCTTTAAAAATACCTCAGCTGAGAAAAGATATTCTTGTCTTTCTCAATGAGGAGATCCTGCTGATTGCAATATTCTTTGTGCTTTCCTATGTCACTGGTTTTTGGAAAGTGCCTTCTCAGCCATATGAGCAAAAGTCTAGTGTGGGTTCTCAGTGTGCATTCAGGGCTGGAGGAAGACTTGTCTATAGAGAGCTGTGCCTTCTTTCCAGTTTCTATATCAAAGGCAGGTTTCTTGAGAAAGTCTGAGAAGACTGATAAAAAAACAGCCAAAGATATGAAACTACCTCTGGGCAAGCTGACTAGGATACGTAATGCAGGAAATTTGATTTCTTTGCTTCTTCCTGGGAGCACTGTTCCCTACCTGTTAGGCTGACTGCTTTAGCTCTTCCTAAGGGTGCATTCAAATCTTGGTTGTATGATTCATTGGTATATGGGGGAAGGGAGGAGGAGAAGTTGTGCAGTGATGGCCTTTATTTTGACCCTCTCCCCCCTCCCCCACCCAAGAATGAAATTTCAGTGAAAGAATTTAAAGAATTTTGGTGCAAAGTTGGAATTTTGAACTATTCTAAAGCTTCTTTGTCCCTTGATTCGAGTGCTTCTTTTGTTTCCTTTCTTCCCAACATTTGTAGTCACTCTTGAGGATACTGGAGAGTCCCAAGAGCCATTCAGCTTTCAGAACCTGCAGTGGATTCAATGGGCTCCTGTCCCTCCTCTCAGACATGGAAGGTGCATTGCAGGACCCTCCATCTGGACAGTGGACAGCAGTTGGACAGAACTGTATATTGGAGCTTGTTTTCTACACACTTCAGGGGATAACTGCTGCCCTGCACCTAGACCCTGTCAACAGCAACTTCTTCCAGAGAAATGGTCTCTTTGAAAAGATGGCAGAGGACCTTGGATCACTTGGATGCTTCTGGACTCAAGGGGAAAGGCAAATTCCTGTGAGGCTTGAGAAGAAAAGGACATTTGCAGAATTCTTGGATGCAGCTTTCTGTTCCTCAGAACTTTTCCCAGTGTGGCTAAAGAACTGCATTTGGATTCTGAATTTTCTTGATCGTATGGTCAAAGGAACCCTCCATCAGGAAAGCTTCTTTAAGCAGAGGAAGACAGAGGTGGGAGAAGAATCAAGAGATGATCAGGAGGCACCCCAAGCTCAAGAAGAGCATCCTGTTGCTTTCAAAAGACCAGGCAACAAATTACCGGCCTCTGCCTATGTGCTATGGGGAAGCCCTGAAGAGAAGTAAGCTTTTATTTACTACAGGAAATATAGAACTAAGACTGGTATGTGCATTTTATATGGTAGTAAACTGAGGTAAGGTGTGATATAACCTGCCAAGAGCAAACAAATCAGCTCAATCCCAACTCCCAGGCCTCCAGGCAGCAGGAATCAATGCTTTTGGAAAGGTAAAAGTAGGGCATAAGGATTTAGTGCAGCAGTGAGACATACAGCCCCAAGAGTTGCAGAGTTTGTGTTGAAGATTCTGACACCTGAAGTGTGGGAGCAGGAATGGAGTCTGAGAACAGGGTTGCTGGGACTTAAACCTTGTGCTTAGTCACTGCTTGAACCTGCCCTGATCAATTTTGACTTTTTCAATTAAGTGCAAAGCTGCTTCCAGTCACTCGATATATTAAAAATAAAAGTTACTCTTAAGTTATTTTAAATGCTCCCTCATGCATGTGTGTCCAAGCACATGTGTGCAGACACACTCTCATTTATTCATGCCGAAACAGGGAAAATTGGGAAAGGGACAGTCATGCTGCCTGCCTCATTGAATGAAGGTTTATATCAAAATATATACCCTTTTTAGGAAGGGAAGACTAAACCAGAAATCAGCATAGCTGTCAGCTGTGAATCAGTTCTGAACAACCTTCATTTCATAACTCATGAGATCTTCTATCTCTTCATTTGTCTGTAGCTTTATCTTGAATCTCTCAGTCCTTTTACCAAATTTATGTTTCTGGTTGGAGTCATGCTTAAAAAGGCTAAGTTGAGAAGTGTGAGATTTTTTTCAACCCTTACAGTAGGTTATTGCAAAGTCATCTTCCAAGTTAAAGACCAAGACATGACGTCTGCCACCTGTAGCAGCAGTCACTGAAGTTAGCAGAACTCATTTTCCCCGAGTACTGAGGCAGGCTGAATAAGCATTTCTGGTTATATTTATACTTGTTTGAAGCAAGCAGAAAAACTTGTGGTGGATTTCTTTGTTCCTTGTGCAGCAGATTTTAAAGTAGTCATGGAGATGTTTGCTCCCTGTCACGACTCTTTAAATTATACTGGAAGTTTCTGGTTAGATACTCAGTGCTGGGAAGAGGACTTGGTAGCTCGGGAGGAATGAATGCTCTTTTCCGAGCAGATATTCCATGGGAGAGCATGGGTCCATGTGCAAAGAGTATATAGATGGTGGTAGCTGTGAGAAGTGCACTGTTGGTTGCTTAAGTGTGCATGTAAGGGAGGCCCAGGGATTATAAGGGAGAAAGAGTAGGTCAGTGCAATGCTGGGAGGGGTGTGGCTCTTTTCTTCTGGTTGTTTTTCTGGAGTCACTAGGTCTGAAACGAGCAAGGCTTCCTATGTCCTTGTGTTGCTTGGCCTGCTGAGATGTGATGCTGTGCAGTAACTGAATACCACTTGTGGAGAAATTAATCCTGTAAACTGGGACCCTTTTGGTTCACAGTGTCTGTTTTGAGACTGTTTGTCTTGGTCCTGGGACACGAAGGCACAAAAGGAAGCCAGATTAGCTAGGGGTGGTTGGAGACTGCCCTTGACAAGTGTGTGCAAACACAAAAGAGGAACATGTTCTGGAAAGCTGGCAATCTTCAAGCCAAATAGCCTGTATCCTTTTCCAGCAGTAAATTTTATGAAAACGAAAATAAGGAATCCCATCGTTTCTGCAAGCCTGTTGTTCCCCTAATGCAGCTTCCTCTTAGCTGTACTCCACACTTACACTTCCCTCGAAAAGGTTTCAGGCAGCAGCTATGCTGCTGAAAGGAGGAACTTGAATGCAGTCAGTGTAGGTGGCCTGTGATGCCCCATCTTGCAACATATATTTCATATTCCCAAAGAGGCTGGGAAAGGATGTGATCCTGCAGGAGCCTGTGACTAGGAAAAGTTAGGAAAGTTAGCATTTCAGTGCTGGATAATATTGTAGCCCCTGTCCTGTGGTCAATGATGCTGCAAGCTTCTGCGACACAGGGGAATCGACCTTGTCATTCCCATCTCAAAACCCGCCCTCTGTGTTCCTGCTCCTGCAGTAATGTTTGAAACACCTTTTGTGACAGATGGAGTCTCTGGTTTTCCTTTTGTTCTTGGTGATTAGACATAGCTTGCTGCAAGCTGTGTTAACTGAGGCTGATCTCTCTGTGAGGGAAGCACTTCTTTGTGCCCACCCAAGCAGCATGGCTGCTGCAGCTGCTGTTACCACAGACAACTCAATGTGCTAATGGCTCTTCAGGTTCTTTCTGACATCCCATTTTGTCTCCAAACCCTCTTATTTGTCTTACTTTTAAGTAGTGCCAGAGCAGAGCAGATTTGTGATTTGCACCATGGTACTGGTGAGATAGATGGAGTGGAATCATGGGGCTGACTGGATAGCCCTGGGGCAGGAGCGTGAGAGATGGGGTGTTTGCAAAGGTGAGGAGTTGGTACAGGAAGACAGCTTTTGTACTAAGACAGGCCATCAAATGAAAACCACAGAGAAGGCTGGAGATTATATTCTTAGGCTTGTATAATATTCTCAGAAACCCTTCACAAGCCTTGTTGCCCTTCTCTGCACACACTCCAGCACCCCAATGTCCTTGTAGTGAGGGGCCCAGAACTGAGCACAGCGCTCGAGGTGCAGCCTCATCAGTGCTGAATACAGGGGGATGATCACTTCCCTGGTCCCGCTGATCACACAATTTTTGGTAGAGGCCAGGATGCCAGTGGCCTTGTTGGCCACCTGGGCACTGCTGGCTCATGCTCACCTGGGCATTGACCAGCATGACAAGCTTCTTTCCAGCCAGGCAGCTTTCCAACCATAATTTCGTTCCCATTGATTTTAGTGAGGCTGGATTTTTCTCTTTTAAAATGGTATGGGTTTTCTCGGGGTGATGGGAGGAGAGCATATTTGCAGTGCACTTTTTTCTTTGACATTTAAAAACTTGCTCACATTCATGTCAATTGCAGGTGTATCTATCCACACTGAAACCACTGCTGCAACAACTCTTTATACCAGACCTGATTTTGATTTATTGCACGGAAAATAGTGTAAATGAGCAATTTATTTGAAATTCTTTCTTGAGAGTGCAGTAAGAATTACTTGTCACAGTGTGGCAGTGTGCTACACATTACTCCCTGTTCTGCTGTATCAGATGAGCCTTTTTGGGAGTGGCTAACAAACGTTTAATTGCAGCCTTTTTATCCCCCTTTACGTCCCTTGTAAAACTTTTTTCTTTTTTACGCTTACTCTTATGCTTGTACCTTGTGTTTTATACAGCCCATAAAGCGTACTGTGCTTTATTTTGTCAGTCAAATTACAACCATTAGATGTTCCCTTTGCTTTTCTTGTGAGATCTGCTTGGGACAGATGTTTCTGACAGTGCATATCACAACTCCAGTGCAGCGGTGCACCCAGAAATGCTGATGATACTCTGAACAGGACGAGCCTGTAGTGCCTAAACCAGAGTTTCTGCTACGCTGTGGGTTCATCTTTGAGATATATCTGACCTCTAGCCTGCATCATGGCATAAGCAGATCTTCTCTGTGATGTCTCCGATTCCTCAGTTTCTTCCTGTGCCTGAACATAAAGAGGTCATAAGTAGCAAAAAGGAAAACTGGTGGGAAAGCAGATATTCAACTTTAGTTTACTACTTTAGGCAAATTCTGGAGTTGGAAGGGGAGGGTGGCATACTGATTTCAGCAAGACTGTCTCACCTTCGCTTATTTCTATTATGTTTTAAAGTACTGAAGTTACTGTATAGCTAATTAACTCCTAGGAAATAAAAGGATAACATGGGTTGTGGACTGACGCATCAGCAATTCCTCTGGTTGTCTGTTTTCTGTTCTGCAAATACCTTCAAAGGCAAAGTTTGTTTAAAGAGACTGCTGCACATCTTTGAATGTGCAGGTCCCTGGGGTGAGCAGGTGATGTCCCATCTTTGTTACTCTAAGGAGGCTTCCAGCTGTTCTGGGTCATTTGTATTGTTTGCTTAGTTTCCAATGCTGAGCCTGGTAGCTGCTAGGAGGATTTAATGCTGTGCTCTGCTGGAGCATTTTTAGACTCTCTTTGCTGTTGTTAATGTTAATGTTATGATGTATCTTTTTTCTGCAGGTTGGAAATGAGAGACTGCACCATTGTACATCCAGGTGCTGTCTGTGTCATGGTGAGGTTGTTGCCAAAACTGTACAAAGAAGGACATGCTCAGGTGAGTCTGAACATATTGAAATGCCATCTAAACAGTGTCTTCTGCTTCTCTGTAGCTTCATTTCCAGGAATTGCTTACTCTTTGCAAATGTGGCAGTACTAAAATTTACCTAAAACACTGTCAGGAGGAACAGCACAAATTTCACTGAGTCAACAGATGTAAGAACAACAAAGACTCTTGGCTGTCAGTTTGCCTAAGCATTTCTATACCTGTCTGATGCAGTACGTGGATTTTGGTGCCAGAATACTTATTGCAAATCCATAATGTAAAAGTGCCTTGAAAATTATTTAAAGTATTGCCAACAGGCCTAGGAACCAGAACAGTCTGGCTCTTCAGACCTAATGGTCCATAAACTTTTAATGCAGCTTAGAATGTATTTTTCTTTGTCAAACCTTCCATATATATACACACCCACTCTGAATAAAGATATTTCCTATATTTTATTGTCTATTTGGTCTAAAATACTTGACTGCAGACGAAGTACATATGGAGGGACTGAAATAAAACCAGGCTGTTCATCCAGAGCCATGAAAGGGGCCAATAACTACTGGCACATTCCAAGTCTGTTTATTGGAATCAAGCCATCAGCTAGTGAAATTTTGTTAATTACAGTAATTAATTTCTGAAAAACAAGTAGAACGGTTAATTGGATGAGAGTGTCATCATGAAATTGGAGTTGGCTCTAGGACTTGAGCTCTGTAAGAGAGAGAGAGAGCCTCTCAGATCCTCAGTAGATGGCAGTGTTCTTAAAAGTATGAAGGACTAGAGTACAAATTCCAGCAATTTCAGTTACGCATTTAAGTATAGTTATATTTTCTTTTTTTCTCTCATTCCTTTTTTCTTAGTCAATAAGAAATTGTTACTGGTAGTACGTATTTAGTATTGCTGTTGTGAATATGATTGCCTCAGGTAAAATGGGACAACTATTATGCAAAGTCCTGAGTCAAACTCTAGCTAGGAGTTAACAAATGTCTTAAAGTGTCCTCATAAAATAACCCACAAAAAAGATACAGGCAAAATAGAATTTTCCTGGCTATTTCTATTCAAAAATCATTGAGAGAATGAATAGAATATTTCAGAGCTTGGGAAGCTCACTGATGCTTCCAGGTAGAGACATAAAAGGCTGGACTTTCATACCTTTAATCACAACATATACCACTGCATGAATCCTTTTGCAAGGAGATTCTACCTGGAACGTAGGAGTCAGGTAAGATCTGTTGCAAAACGTTTAACCTCAGTGGCTAGTGAAGGGGAGCTGCTTGGTAGAAGGAAAATAGCTGAAGGACTTACTCTTTGGGTAGATATATTCTGTCACAAACATGGCACTGTTTTTTCTAGTGGTCCAGTATTTGACAGCTAGATGAGAGATGAAATAATGGCTTTGTGGATGTCCGGCAGATTTTCATTAAAAAGTCTGAAAGGGCTTCTTGCTCTGAATTTAAGACTGAGCCAAATATTCCTTTTTTTAGGAGCAAATGTGGAGAAGAGACAATAACTCATCTCTTTCTGCTTGTTTTAGTGCCGTGATGGATACTTTAGGCCCAGGTGTCCAGGATTAATCTGGAAAAATCTTTAGAATCAGTTCAGGTCATGTGCAATTCCTTTGCTTTCAGAAAACTGGCAACGAGAAAGCACTGCTTTTACAGAAACATTAATGGAACTCAATAAAATTAATGTACTTTCGATTCTGACCCTCAGAAATAATATCAATTTTCTGCCAATTTTGCAGCTTCTCAGTGACCTTTGTCAGGCCTAAGAAATGATGGGCTGAAGCAATGTTGAGTCTGTCAGCATAGAAAACCCAGTAGCAGACAGTAAAACAGGTGATTTTTCTCTTCAGCCATTTCTTATACTTTCTGGAATGAAAGTTAAAAGCTGAGGAGACTAGATTTGTTGATGTATATTCGTGCCATTGCTAGGTATGATAAAAAAATCATTTGAATGTCATGGGTACAAAAAGTTGCTTAAAACTTGAAAATTGACCAAGAGTTTTGAGTCAGTAAACAGTCTTTGGGTCAGTAAACTCTATTTAGAGGACACTGCTCATGTTCATGCCTATGACTGGAACTAAGCCAGTTTCCATGTTGTTTGACCAAATGCAAGATAGATTTTCCTTTTATGACTATGTTGTCTGTTCAGTGATGAAAAACAGCACTGGACACTTAGTAAATTGAGACAGGTTAGCATCCACTTTAGCTATGTGGCCCAGGACATTCACAGGGTTTTTTCTACTGTAAAAACAAAGAAGTTTCTTCTCAGACACATCTCATCCTTGACTGGAATTTTAAGATTCCAGAGTGTCAAGACAAATCTTTCCCATTTGTAATGTCAGATACAGAGATTGCCTAGATCTGACAAGTCTGAATGAGGCAAAGGAAAGAACTTTTCAGAAGAGAATAAAAGCATGATTCAGTTCTGTCTCATCATCCTGGCAGGTTTCTTGTGTGTAGAGACAAAAAAATCTTCTCACAATTCATCATGTAAATTATTTATACTTTTGCTAAATAATATTATTCCTTACACAGATGGATTTTTCCTTTTTGTTTTCATCCAGGTCTCTTGTATGATGAACTATCATAGTCAGTGTTGTGAAAGTAAAACATTGTCCATCAATAAGGATTTTGCACCTTTTAAAAAGACCCTTATCCCTTTTTAAAATTTAGGCCGAATGACTTGTTCTCCCTGTAGATGTTAACTAGGTAACATTTTTCAAGTCTTTCTGCACACATAATTATTGCTATGTTGTTCTTAAATCTAAGAAAATTGCATCCTTTTGAAGTGAATGCACAGTGACAAAAGTTCATAATTTTTGCTTATCTTGAATATAGTATAATAATCTTGAAGACGAATAACAGCAAGTTAAATTCAGTTACCAAGTTTTGAAACTATGGGCTCTTAAGAGAAAAAATCTGGAAACTACTTAAGCAGATTGGGCAAATTGCTAGGTGTCATTTTGCCCTTAAGACTCTAATCTGAGGCACAGAGCTCAGGTACATTCTAACAGCAATATCCTTCAATATCCTGATTCACAGTGCGAGTAATAAGTGTTAGGAAAATCAATCCATGCATACAGAAACACACAGCACGGTTTCCTGGACACCTTTAATATTTCCACTAAAATCTCATTTTACTGGAACAAAGATCCATGAAAACAGCACATTTTATTCAAAACAAGGCAATATTGGTATTGACAGAGCTGCTAGGCTAATGAAAACAATCAATTTTGTTTTGTACACCATTATGCTTTTATTGGATTTATTTTGGAGTAAACCAGTTGCTTCACTTAGTCAAGACCTGTGTCATTTTCTGTTTAGTGGTATTTACACATACTTTCCTGCATATAGTCAGAAATGGAGTAAAATATTAATTAAAGCATTTATAAAGTTATAAGTGAGACTTTGAAACACTGTAATAGTGTAGTTTAGTCTGGTGGATGATTTCTGTACGTAATGCGATGCACAGTGAAACTTCTGTCCCTGGCAATGAATAGTCCTTCAGAGAGAAGAAAATGTTATCCAAAGAGCTCACCCTTCAGATATGAAAAACAGTAGCTGAGTTTGCAAAAAGAGTATGTATGTTGCAATGGATGTATTATCTTCTAAGTGTTGGGGACGCTTTGAAAACAAATTGCTTGTTGGCTTTGAATTGTCCTGGATCGGCTTTCTCTAGTTGAATGCAAAAGAGCACAATTCCTCTTTACACTCAATAAGCTTATTCTGAATCCAGTTGCTTGTCATTCATGTTATAACATCAAATCCCATTGCCTTCATTTGTGTGTCTGTCAGCATTGCTGTCCTTTTCTTCAAAAGTTTGCATATCTATTTCCTAGAAGAGCATGTGAGAAAGTTTGAAAGCTCTTGGAAACAGGAAATAATTCATATTTGTAAGATTTGTGTTTAAATATATGATTCAGTTACTTCTATATGAAATCTAGTTAGGTCAATGGGGTACAATGCATTCCTAATTGGGAACAAATTGCTCTAAAGAAAATTTATGAGAATTGAGAGACTTTAAGATCATTGAGAAGCAAAAATGAAGCAAAGCTTTAGTTCAGCAAAACATATAGAGAAGTGTTTAAAATTGTTTCATGACATTGCTTGATAGAGTTTTGTTTAAGGACAGTGCTTTTAGAATGAAGAGTAGGTCATGTCAATATGGCTCTCCACAGGCTTAATGGTAAATATATTCTGAGTTCCTGTGTTTGTCTTGGAGCTTATGCCTGATAACCTGCCCTTAGTAATGGGCCCTTGTTTTCTTCTCCTTCACCACCATAGTGTTGAGGCTAGAAAGCTGAGCTGTGGGCAGCCAAGCAGCTGCTCAGAGGAATATATGCACACTGTTTAAGTGAAGAGCTTGATAGAACAGCCATGCAGTTCTGCTTGAGCCTCTTGCCCTAGGGGCTTCTTTTCTGGACCAGATGTTTACACTCAAGGATTTGACAATTGAAAAACAAATTAAAATAAAATAAATCAGTTGCCATATACAGCTTAGTTCCTTCCAGCCCTCTGACTTTACTTCTGTGTCCATTTCAGCTTTCCCAGGAAATCCAGTGTGCTCTGGTTGATCATATCCAGTCCATGGTGAAGTCAGAGAAGAGTCGTCAGGTGATGTGTGAATCTGGCCTGCTGAGCACCATCATAACCTCCTGCCAAGATGCTTTCTGCAATGACAGGCATCCCTTGCATCTGCCCCTCACCAGAGTGTTTGAGAAGCTCGCATCACAGGCTATTGAGCCACATGTGTTAAGGTATCAGATTGTATCTAATGGAACAAATTTGCTTTAGTGGTGTCATTTTTTTGCAAAGTTCATATAATAATTAGATGCTTCACGTAGTGCTCTAATTCGGCAAGACTCAGCCTTTTGTTTCAAGTCCCAGTTAATCCTACTTTCTCATCGATTGCAGGATGTATGCTTCAATGACTCCTGAAGATGGTACAAGTCTATAGTGTTCTGCTGCATCATCTCTGCAGTGGTTGTAAAGCCATTCATGAATGAACTAATTAAGTCATTGCAAAACAAGCAGGGTTATTCTCTCCTGGTATTCATATGAAGAAGCTGTTTTCTGCAGAGTAAAAATGACTCTCTCATATCTCAGATCCATGTCAATGACAGATGCAGAAATAAAAAGCATAGTCTTCTTCCTCAGTTGCTGTTTCTAGTTTGAGGTTGCATTTTCTTCATCAATGCTAACAAGTGCTAGACATTACAGTACCTAACAGGTATCAGCATGCAGATAAATTTGAAAATTCAGTGGAAGATTGTATTTCTTTCACTCAAATATGGAATAGGATTTCTTAAAAAATAACTCAATAAAAAACCTTGACCCATAGTTTTGGGGTTTTCTTCTGAAAAATTAGGTCTATTCAAAAATACCTATGAAGAAAAGAAATCTTTGATTTTTTTCTTCAACAGGAAAACCTTGAAAAGAAATGTAAAGCAAACCAAATATTTGTGATGTTACAATGGAAAACATTCCTTCTGTTCTTTTTGTGATGTCTTTAAAATTTGGTGTTAAATTATAAAGTTGCTCTCCAGGTCTAAGCTCTATTTGCATGGTTGCTCTTGCTCCAAAGTGTCTGGCTTCATTGTTTTCCTTTTTTAAAGTTGCTTTCTTTGTTGGTTTTTTTTTCACATTAGGCGATTTCTGTGGTTGGGAGGTTCTCCATTACTACCTTCCAGGCCCAGCACAAACAAGACCAAGGTCCTTTCATGTCAGGAGAGTGATTCAGCTAATGCAGGTAAGGACACAACAAACAGCTAGTTGCTGATACAGTGGCTGAGTTAGAGATGTCTCTGAAATGACAAGAAACTGCTGTTGGGTAGGTTGCTCCAAGACCTACAAGTCACAGTGAAGGTGGAATATATAACTTCTAGGCAAAGTTTTTCAGTCGGTATTGCCCAGATTGCGTGGTACTTGACCAACACTGAGAGCTGATCTAATGACCAGCAGAGATCAAATTATAATGTCTTTGCTCAAGTTAGATGCTGAGTATAGATTCAGACATGGATCAGACACGGAAGTGATCTATAAAAATAATAATGTTCTACAAACCCAGGGGAACGTCTCCTTCATTTGCAGCATGTTTTTCCTGTGATTTCTAGATAGAAATAGAATAAGGATGGGACTAAAGACCACTGCTTTTTGTAGTCTCTAGGATATCCTAGTAGTCTGCCTTGCTTATACAGGCTCTTTTCCATCCGAGTCCTTTCTCTGCTCTAATGTATTTTATAGATGGGAGGCTACAGTATAGTAGTATTTGGTGCTTAAAGTTTTCTCATACCTGAGACACCTGATAGAGTATGGTCTGTATTTGGGTCTTATGTTCTTTGCAGTCATTCTTCAAATCCTCTCCCACGTGTTACTTGTAACTATTGCGTTACAGCAGAGTTGAATGATCTGTGTACAAGAAAAATGGAACTACTGGGTTGGGGACCTTTTCTAGTAGGGTGAGTTCTGGAGCTGCTTGAAGATACGTGGGAAGAAAATAGGGCTCAAATATGGCTATGGCTCTCCTGCCAGTCTCCCATTTTGAAATGCCTTCAGTGCAATATTTTTTTGTATTGCTCTAGGATTTCTCTAGGCTGCTGAGGATATGTTATTTCAAGAGCATGAAGTTCTGTTCTGAGCAGGGATGAATAGAATATGGGTAATACCTGTGACTGGAAAAATATTTGCAGACATTGATCTGGTTAGGCACTGTGTTCATCATTCAGGTTCAGAAGAGGATGTGGTGGACAGTAAAACAGATCGTCAGACGGTTGTGCCTGTCAGGACCTCTCCTTGGCAGTCTAAGGGATCTGCACTGGCACTCCAGACTGCCATGAGTCTCATCTCCATGACATCACCTCGGAACTTCCAGCTACACAGCACGGCTTTAGCGCCATCGTTTGTGGAGTTTGACATGTCCATGGAAGGCTATGGGTACTGCTCCTGTTGCTTTTATTTTAGCTGCTCCAAGCCCTTACTCTGAACATAGGAACTTTTCACTTCTCTCTTCATCTTAATCTGTGTACCCTATGGCTGCTTTCCTTGCAGCAATGTTGCCAACATATTGTGTTACTGTCTTACTGCTGGCAGCCTGCTCTCTGCCTTGCTACCATGATTCTGCAGTACCAGAAGTCACTGGTGGCCTTCAGGGATGATTTTGTTTCTGATGAATGGATGCTTGCTTGCTTTTTTAGGTGTTTATACCTCCCTACATTGGCCACTGTCATGGGATCCAGTGCAGACCAATCTGTCTCAGGAGGGACTGGCATGGGTAAGCCTACTTTGACTCACCTACAGCTTGCTGGGAGCACTGGCTTCTCAGCCCCAGTGAAAGCATTCAACAATTTTAAGAAATAAGCTGTGTGTTTCAAAACATTTCTCTATGTCCCAGACCAGCGCTGAACTGTATAACTTGTATTGCTCAGCAAAATGCAGAATTGGTTACAGCTTCATAGTGTGATGAATTAACATTAGCAACACAATTTTAAAGCAGGCTTCTAAGAAAACAGTCTTAACAAATAAGAGCCACTGGATTTTGGGGGTAATCTCCCATGGAAGGAATAGGAACTTAAATGGATTCTTCTATACAACAAAACCCTCTATTGGGTGGACTGGGAAATGGCTGTACCTTTTGCTTCCTGAACTTTTGTGAAATTTGAGAACATTTTTCTGGCTCAGAGATTGCTAATTCATGAGCTCCATAGCATGGAGATCTAGCAGTCAATTTCTCATCAGTCAGCTTTAGGTCATTTACACATGTGCATAGACTCGTATGTGCAATCTCGGTGATATTGAATACAAGCAGTGAAATCTAACAGAATAGAAATTAAACCCCATAATCTAATTTTGGTTCTTCCATGGTATGAACTACAAATGAAATACAAATGGCTGCCCAAGGAAAACAACTTCCTTACCACGTTTTTGTTTCCTGTCTACAGGCACCAGAACGTTCCCCCCCTCAAGTGGCCTGACACTCTCCTGCTGGTTCCTGGTTAGCAAGTTTGGTTCAGTGCACAACAGCCACCCCCTCCGCTTCCTTACCATCGTGAGGCACATGTCAAGAACAGAGCAAGAATTTGTTTGCTTTTCTGTAAGCTTCTTGCCACATGACCTTTCTTTGGTCATTTCTACAGAAGAAGTGGAATTCCAGCCACTTGGTAAGGCTCTTTTCAGTCAAGCTTCAGTGCTGTGTCCTCATATTATCTGGAATTTTTCATTAATAAATTTCCTCTTCTTTGAAGTACCCAGGATATTAAGGAGATTTCTCTTCAGTTTTTGTCTTGCATCCAGTTGTGATTGTAATTCTTGGCCATGTTTAATTTTTTAAGTTTGCTGTAGGCATTGTGAATTACTGCAATATTCTATGGAAAATTTTTGAGTGTCACTTTTGTGGTGTGCAGTTGTGGAGACCGGGCTTGAGCCAGCTGGTCTCTGTCTGTTCTGTGTGATGCTAGGCAGGTTTGGAGAGTAGGACTGAGGATTTGGGGAGTGATCTAGCTTCCTAATGAAACAACTCATTTCCTCTTCTCGCTTTCAGAATGTTTTCTATTATGCCAGTCTGTTAATATTGTTCCCTGTTGATATTTATCCCTTTTTCCTTATTGAGTAGAGTAGGTACTTCAGATATAAATGTGATTGAATATTCCAGAGGAGGCTGGAAATGGAGTGGGAATAGTAGCTGGGACTTTTTCATGCACAGCTGACATTGTGTGAGTGCTCTGATTGCCTCAGATAATAATAAAAATTCCAGCTAGCCTTTTTTCATAAAAGCTACAAATTAACACAGAGACTTTTATCTTCCCATGGATTAGCTAGGAATTTCTTCTCTGTGTCAGCTAAGTTTGTGAATATACTGAGGGGTTCTCCTTTTAGTGGATATGTTGGGTTTGTCCTAGTTCAGGGTAGTTTTGCAGCATCGAGGCAGATAGCAGGTGCTGTTTGGGATGGTGACACATTGTATGCTGGAGGGATCTTGAGAGCCATGCAAGTAGTAGGTCCTGATAACAGAGCTTGAGCAATGTTTTAAAGATATTGGACATAATAGCATCAAATCACACTCTACCCACAGAGTGTCATGCTATTTCTGTCACGTTTGAAAATTGTGTTCCAGAGGCAGGTGAAGGTGAGAAGCTTTCGTTTAACTTATCCCTGGTTTTGCTGTTACAGATATTATGGAACCTGAGGGTGACAGCCTAAATCCCTCCTCATTTCCTGGCCAAGTCCAGTTTGGCTGTGGTAAACTGCTGGTCACTGGCCAGTGGCATCATCTCGCAGTGACAGTTGCTAAGGAAGCAAAGAAGAACTGCATTGTGTCAGCTTATATAAATGGTCAGATGCTTGGCTCTGCAAAGGTAAAGGCTTTCTGCATAGATCTTGTGCCTGACTTTTACCTTGCATTGCTTCTAATTTTCATCTCCCAATGCACCTACCATGACTTTTCAGTATTAATCTGAGAAACTCAAAGCATGGTGATTTACACATGTAACACATGCCACTGTGCTGGGCGAGTGGAGTTGGAAATCCGTACAAAAGAGGGATTTTCATAAGTATGTTCTCACCTTGTGCTGATGCTTTTAACTACTTCCCCCCTCCCCCTTCAGCATGTGGATAACCAGGGCAATTTGAGTGGTGAGGCTCCTCTAGAGTTGGGGTTACCTAGGTTGCAAGTAGCTCAGGGTTATGTTGCTGAAATTCAGTTATACCCTTCGGTCAAAAACGTCTGAGTTTACTAGTGATCCAGAGCATCTATCAGTTTAAGCCCAAGATTTGCAGAAGTTGCCAGCTATAAAAAGTACTTGACATCATGGTGTCACCATAGAGCCCTAAACCAAAGATGACTTGGACTTAGGCTAAAACCTGCAAAGGTGATGAGCTATGCATTTTTTCTTTTGAAGAAAGCTCTTGAAAAGTGGAAAGATCACAGAGAAATAAGCTGCTGTGACTAGCCAGCTCTTTGCAAGAATCCAAACATGGAGGGAATTTCCTCAAGCATCTTATTTGGTCATGTTTAAAGCTGTCCTCTTTCCCTTACATCCTTTGAACAGTCAGTGTTCTTTTTCCTCACTAGCACACTAAGCATTCAGGAACAGATGAGTGTTTCTCTGGGTTAGTTGTTCAGTGTGTGACATGGTATCAATTCATGAGTTCATTGCAAATATTGGTGTGCTGGTATTTCCCCTAATGTGCCATTTCTTGTGATTTTTGTTGCACAGCAGTCAGCTCTCAGGTTGCATGAGGTATCAGGCAAAAGTAATCCAAATGCACCTGAAGGGTTCATAATCTATGAGATAAATGAGAATAGCCTGTGGTTTGTATTATTAATATCATCGTGTTCCTGGTTTTGCAGTTAAACTCATACTATTTCAGAGATCTGATTTTTGCGTTTTGAATGCAGTGTAGAAAATGCAGCCTGATCTTTCTGTTGTATCTCTGGTCGGTGTGGTGGTTTTTTGGTTTTATTTTTGAATAGAATTCTATTATTAATTGAAACTGTAACCTTGGTCTCTTCCTTTTTGTTCCCATATTTCAATTCAATCTCAGCACATGCAAAACTCACTTGTGTGCTTTATACTTCCCCTGTAAACACAACCTGTTTAATTCCAAATATTCTCTTTCCCATACTTGAGAAAAATGATCTGTCTTATAAATGCCTTTTGGGACCTATATCCATTTCAGGAATGAAAATTTAATTTAATTTGTCTTCCTTCAAATGAGACTGTAAGTCATCAATAAAACTAGGCCTAAACATTGCAATTGATTAAAGAATTCACAGCAAGTGTGTTTAACACTCAGTGAAACAGCTCATATAAATAAAAGAATCCTTTAGTAAACAAAAGATTGTCCCAGTGTTGGGGTCACTGACTTAATGCAAGCCTTCATCTTGATATGTACAGTGAAGAAAAGTTTGTCTAAGAAGTTAGAAATGGACAGAGGTTGTTAACAATACCAAAGGCTGTGTTTAGTTGGTGGAGCTGGGGGGGTGTGCGTTACTGTATTGCATCAAGTCTAATATTTATTCACTCAAGTATCAACTCTTGCTTCTTAATATCGACCATCCCTGTCTTCTAAATCTCAGTAGTCAGATCAGTAAATGCTAGGAGTCTCTCATCCTAACAGCAAATTGTTTAAGACAGGGCTAAGCCCCAAAGTACAATATAGTTTCTCTCTACCAAAAAATTCCAACTACTTCCTGTTAGAGCTCTCTACAGTTAAATAAAATAGTAGACTCAGCTTAGGAGGCCAAATCATTATTTTGGTACCAAAAATAAATGGCCCTGTTTCCTAAACAATGTTAGCTCCACTGAAGCTTACTGATGCAATTGGACAATCTACACTCTTCAGAAACTGTTTATTCTCTATTTGTGCCAGTACATAGTGTGATCTGTAACTTGTCTTTCTGTGTTGAATGTCACAGTCAGGGTTATGAAGTTCAGAAAACGAAAAATCTGGAGTCAAGACAGGGTTTTTCTTTGCCAATACTTGAAATTCTTTTGACTGTGTTTATGGAACAAAAATTAGGCTTAAACATTCCAAAATGCTTATGTTTACAGTACTTCTCAAAGTGCAATTTCTGAACAGTAGTTCAAAATTAGGTAATTATAGTGGTGGGTTGACCTTGGCTGAATGCCAGGTGCCCGCCAAGCAGCTGTATCACTCCCTTTCCCAGCTGGACAGAGGAGAGAAAATAGGATGGAAAATTATTTGTAAGTTGAGATAAGGCAGTTTATTAAAGCAGAAGTGAGTTTTCATGTCCACAAGCAAAGAGAAAAAAAAAATAGGTTTGTTTTCTACTTCCCATCAGTGAGTGCTGTTCAGCCACTTCCCTGGAAGCAGAGCGTCAGCACATGGAGAGGTTGCTATAGGAGGCAAGCATTGTAAATGATGAATTCCCCTGCTTCCTCCTCCATTCCTTAGCTTTTATGTCTGAGTTGACATTATATGGTATGAAATATCCCTATTGTTAATTTGGGTCAGCTGGCCTGGTTGTGTCCCCTCCCAGGATCTTGCCCACTCCCAGCCCCTTGATGGGGGGAATGTTGGAGAGACAGCGCTGATGCTGTTCCAGCTCTGCTCAGTAATAGCCAAAACTCCGGTGTGTTACCAACCCCTTTCTAGCTCCCAGGGCAAAGCACAGCACAGTGAGGGCTGCTGGGGGAAAATGAGCTCCAGCTCAGCCAGAACCGATATAATTTTGTTGCACAACTGACTAAGACTTCAATGAGCAAAGAGGTGGCAGGCAGTACCTTACAGACACAAGACCCCAGGGCACCCTGAGTGTATTGGATCCCCTCACTGAATTCCTTCTCTGTTGCAGATGCAGTATCTCCAGCCTTTACCAGGTAGCTGTATTTCCATGGAACCCTCTGCCTTCATTGATATCTATGGGTACATAGCTACTCCTCGAATTTGGAAACAGAAGTCCTCCTTGACCTGGCGCCTTGGTCCTACATACTTGTTCGAAGAAGCCATTTCTGTGGAAACCATAGAAGTTATTATTAAGCTTGGTCCTCAGTATTGTAGCAATTTCCAAGCAGTACAACTTCAAGGTATGTGATAATTCTCATATCTGCCACTATTTGTCAGGGTAGTGTTCTTTTTATTCTTATTATCTGCTATCAATGTTCCAACTGTGTCTAGAGCTCATTCTAAAAGTCTGGAAAACTGCATTACTGAATGCTGTACAAGACTGTAGTAAGATACACAAGGATCTTGTAACATACTGTGAATTGGAAAGAAGGGCAGGACTCAAGCAGCAGAGAGAGACGAAGAGTAAAAAGTGATAACATGTCCTGAGTTGCAAGATTGTGATTTCTGTTGAACAAACATTAAAGCAGAAGCTTTAACTGAGATATTCTGCATTAACAGTGCTAATAGGGGGGGAAATGGCAGAAAAAGAAGTATGGAGTTTAATTGCAAATGGCTGCAGAGTAGGAGAGAGGGGTAGGGGAGTAAGATACATTCCATTTAATGAAGAGGCTTTTTAACTAAAGTGTGTTTTTTTCAATTATTTAACAGACAGACAAAACATTTCAGTTACTGATTACTGTTTGTTCAAAAAGTAGTGCATTCACCTCTGTGCTAGAGCTTGGTATGAGAAGGGATGGTCATTTCTCATTTGAAAAGAGCAAAATAATCTTTCTTGGTGATGCTCCAGCCTAAAAATGTGAGAAGACTGGCTGAGAGTACTCCTTCAGAATGCTGTCTATCCACACACAAAAGTGTGCAAGTCAAGCATAGGAAGGGGTTGTTGAAAGAGAAATGCTGTCAAAGTACAGCTCTGAAATAAAAACATTACCTGTAGAAGTCAGACGGATTTGATTTTTTGAATCATTGAATCTTTGTGAAGTCTGGGGGGCTTGTTTTCTGCAAAGTTCTTCCCAGATGGGCTTTAGTACTAATCATAGATCGTGGCCATCTGACTCTAGTGATGCCCTGTTGCAGGGAAATCCCAGAGCAACATATAAGATGTGATCTCATGACTGTGAAATTATCTCCCTCTCTCTCCCTGCACTCTCCCTATTACATCAAAACACCCAAAGGAACTTGGTCAAATGGAAATTCTGACTTCAAAAAAAATTTACCACAATCCCCCCAAATACTATGTTTTTTTCCTTAAAATGGGCTTATGACCTTATTGCAAAAAGCAGTGGGAATTTTTGGCAGTGTTGTGTCCTGTCTCCCCACTATCTCATTGCTTCTCACTAATCAGCTGCAGTTGTGCAGAGGCTTAGTCCTAAAACCAAGTCCTGCTGGAAGGGAAATGGTGACTCAGTCTTGGGGCATTTACTTATAGTTAGTCTTCATGTGGTGTATGAACTAATTTTTTGCCCAGAAGGGCTGTGTCACCAGTGCAAAACTGTAAACAGTTTTGTAAGTCAGCTGTTTGCCCAGTCTATAAAATTGTCAAAAATACAAGCTTGACTTTTTTTTTAATAAAGGTACATAGTTTTTCCAAGTGTGAGGAGGAATAGAAAATTCTTTTAAAAAATGCAAATGATAATTTCATATAGTCATTAAACTGCTGAACCTGGTACTTTTTAGAAGCTTCCTAAATGTTGCATGTTGGCAGTTCTGAACTCTTCTCTCTTCCTTCCACACAAATCTTTGCTTCTGGTACCCTGATAAAGTTCCCAGTAACACAGAAGGCCTCTGAAATGTCCAGAAAGCTTGGACATTTCTGTGTCCAGAAAGCTTGTTTATATTGTGTGGACAGAGAGAGAGGTTTGTTTTGGACTTTACTGAGCTTCATGAGATGTCACGAGAGGATATAGAATCAAGGCAAAGCAGTAACCAGAGGACACAGCCAAGCACATCTGCTGGTGATGCAAGCTGCCATGGACTGTGTTGCAAAGGGTGAATGCTTTTTTCTGATTATAGTTAAGAGAAAGTAAAATTATTTCCTAAACATCAGTTTCCTCCAGTTATTTTTCACCTGCCTCTCTCCTGTCTTGCATATTGAACAAGCAAAGTTCCTTCAGACATCCAGTCTCTCTTGTTTTAGGTGAGGACCAGTACAGTGATCACAATATTGCACCTCTGGTGGCAGAAGAGAAGATTTCTTTTGGAATCAATGCCGTGTGCTCATCTCTCACTACAGTCCAAGATATAAAGAGCTCTTACAATGAAGTGGATGGTCGGCTGATTGCCAAAGAGGTCACAGATTCCCCTTGTCTTAAAGAAGTTTTCTCTTGCTTCTGATCAGTTTCCTAGAGCCAAGCTTCTGACTTTGTCTTGCCTGCATACCTTCAATGATTTTTTTGAGCTTCTTTTCCCATTCCCTAACTTTGTTCTACTCATAGGTTAATTTTCATCTATGGAGAGGAATAGATTGGACAGTGTCAGCACAATGTTAAAAGCATTTTTTGAAATGGGAACAGAAGCCATAATTTTCAGATTTTTGATAACTTGCTTTATTCTGTGTTTTCTTAATGCCTTCGCAAGGACTTTTTACATGCTAGTCTATCATTCTTGCTAATACCAGATCTATTGACATGTGACAGTAGTGGAGCTGTTGTAGTGGGATGTTGTAGGTGGGTGAATGTTTGTCCCTACAATCAACCTTTTTTTAAAAAGACGGTTTTCATAGGATAAAAGTAATAAAATAATCTAAAGTATCAGAGCATGCATTTGTTGCTTTTTGCATCCCGAATACTACCACGTTTTTTCTTTAAATGTCTTTTATCTGTTTTAGATTGGGATTAATTCTCGGGACAGTTCAACTCCAATATTCCTAGCTAAGAATATTGCTGGACACCTCTCAGGTTCCTTGCGGACTATTGGGTCAGTTGCTGTGGGCCAATACGGTAAATGCACTCGTCTTAATGCTTAATATTTTTTTAAGAGTGGAGCCTTTCTCTGTCTAATAACAATAGATTGTCTATGTAACTTCCTGGTCGAGTAACACTGCAATTTCCTAGGGGTAAGAGTGTTCCAGTCCTCTCCAGCAGCTACTAGTCTGAACTTCATTGGAGGCCCTGCCATTCTCCTGGGTCTCATTGCTATGGCCCGTGATGACCACACCATGTATGCAGCTGTCAAAGTCCTGAACTCCATCCTCAACAGTAGCCCACTGAGTGGAAAACTGATGAAGCACATCCATGGATATCAGGTAAACACTCTTTTGTTCATTCATTCTGGTTATAGTCTTTTCCTTGTAAATATTTATCCCCAAATCCATCAATGGGAACAAACCAAACATATCCTGGCTATAGGCACTTGTGGTTGGAACTTTGTAAGTTAGGAGCAGGATATAGGACAGTGCTCTATATGCTGTGTTTGTAATCCCTGGGAAACTCTGTAGCAGTTTCTCTGCTGAAGGGAAGGTGAGGGCAGATGCCTCTTGGTCAGACAAGATTTAATAAACTAAACAAAGCAGTGCAGCTGATTTGTGACTGAACCCCTCTTCGCCTTTTACCAACACACTTGATCCCTACACAAAAGACCACTTCTCAGGCAGGTTTTCTTCCTCCCCTTGGCCTAAGATTCCTCTTTACAGACTGCCCAGTGTAGGGCTGACAATGAATTCCAACGACTAAATTTTCACTCTGTATGAGGAACTGTGCTGCTATAAATAAGTGCTGTCTGAATTCACTGATTAGGTCTATCCCAAATTAATCTTTAAACCTGAAAGTTATGCAGATTGAAGATTCTGTTTGCGTGTAAAATCTGTATATGCAATACTGGATGGATTGAGGCTCAAGTACAAAGTTTCAGTTAAGTATGATTTACTTCATACTGGGTGGGCGACGCAGAGATCTCTGAAGGAACAAAGACGACTCTTTAATATAGAAGGTTCCAAAAAAGACTCTTAACAGTAGGGTTTCATGAATGATTTATTATAAACTTTCCATTTTCCCAGCATGCAAATTGTTCATATTGATCTCAATTTATATGAATATATTTATCCTACTTAGATATTGCTTGCCCAATCCTTTCTTGTAGGTGAATGCTAGTCTTTATATTGTGTATGAGCTGTTTCTTTTGATTTTTTGCTAAATAGTGTTCCCTCCATGTGACTGATCATCATATTGCAATGGAGTGAAACATTTTTTTAACAGCTAAGTAATAAATGTGTCTTGATATGTATTTTCAAATTAATTTCTATTCTTCCCAACCTGTTCAAAACGTAATGGCTTTCTGAACATTCTTCTGACAGTATTGGGAAATTGTTGTATAATCAAAGGAAGGCTCAATTGAGAAACTGGCAATGTTTCACAAATGTTTTTCACTTGGAGAGGTGAAAATTAATATTTTTTAATTTAATGCCATTCGTAAGCAATTAACAATACATCCATGAAGAATAGCATAGAACACCTACTGTGGTTCTTTACGGTTGTATTTGTCTGTTGCTTTTTGTACATTCCATTCAACATAATATGGCAGATATTTTCCTGCTGTTCAATGCCACGGAGTTGTCAAGCTCCTTCAAAAATCTACCCTTTCACTTCCTGCACGAAATTTTATGTCTAGACTGAAATCTTCATTTTCTTCATGATACTTGTGGAAAATCTATGCATGCATGACTGCTACAGCTGAGTAAACAGTGTATTGGTATTGAATTAAAGAGAAGCGTTATATGTTAGTTTATAAACACAGATTTATGCTCAGCAGATACTTATTCAGTCTTCTTTCTTCAGTTGCTGAGCTATCTATTGAAGAGGAAAACCCAGCTGCTAAACAACAGGATTTTACAGTTAATGTTCTCCCTGGTGGGCACAGCTGAGCTAGGCTTCGAGTCTTCAGTCATCAAGAACTATAGTGCATTCCAGTATGTTCTCTGCAACTTTGAGGTAAAACTGTTCATTTTACTCTGTGAGTTTGGCTGTATTAAAGATGGCTTTATAATAAGAGGTTTGGTTTGTTCATAGCACCTCCTGGATCCAATATTTGAGGTGGGCATGTGTGTTGTGCATCATCACACTGTGGCTCCCCAGGTCTGCAGGAGCACTCCCAGAGGGCCTAGCTCCTCAGGGCTAGCTCTGGAGCTACAGTTCCCTGCACTAGCAGGGACTTCCTAGTGCCTGCAGATGGCATTACAGAAACACTGAATGTTTATGCTGTTTTCCCTAAACCAGGTTAAACTCTTTCTCTGCTACAGATACTGTTCTCTCAGCCCAGTAAAGCGGTAAAACCTCTGCTTCCCTTTGTCTTTCAGCTTTGGATGAAAGCACCAGAAAATCTTGACCTTGTTCTTCTTTCCCATCTTGTGGAGATCTTCCAGTCCTCCAGGTATAAACAGGTGTTTGAATCAGAATCCGAGGGACAAACATATCTGTAAGCTGAAGCTGGAATTGTGAGGTGGCTATGAAGGGTCTAGTCCCAGCTGGAATCAGTGGATTCTGGAAGTGAATCATTCCTCTTTCAAGCCTGGAGTTAGTGATTTGATCAGCCCCTGGGATGACTTTGGGACCAGACTGGGCAAAGATACCAAGTTACCTGATTCGTGTGGAACCACTGCTGTACAATGAAAGTTTTAATATCTGCTATGGAGAAGAAAACGGAATGTTTGAATTCACTATGAAATAATTTTTTTTAATATATAATTGAAGTTGTGTTTAAAATTAAACCACAACCCTTTTATCAGTAGGCTTGATCATCTGGACTGGAGTTAAATGTATCATGAGAGACAAAGCATGGGGGGGCTGAGGAAAGCTAGATTCCTTCTTTTTTGTAGCAGAAAGCTCTGTGAAGAGCTGTCTGGAATACCTTGCTGAGTTTTGCAGGAATAGCATTTTTTACTACCAACCTGCTACTTGAAAATTCAATAATGTTTCCTTTGAACTTGTTGGAATGCAGCACTTTCTGGGGGAGAGGGCAGAGGAAAAGAGTAGAACACACAAAGTAGTCTTCAGATCTCCATCACTGACACACGTTCAATTTGTCTGACAGTGTTTGAAATGTTATAAAGACAATATTAGAAGCCAAAAGTGCAAAGTATCAGTGCAATCTGAGAACCCTTTTATCTGAAACTCGGCAAATTTGGTCATTGTCAGTAGAAGCTTTTAATAGTCCCTGTGCTTTTTTTACAGAGATGCATGTCAGAATGTTGTAATTGCCTACCAGGTGCAAATGGTGCCCAAGCTTGTTTTCCTTTTCAATGATCCTGAAATCAGTAGCTCCAAGATCACTGAGGCCTGCACTATTCTGTCCCATCTCTTGCAAGGATACTTTAATACAAGGGATGTTCTCAGGTAACCTTCAAGGTCTATTGCTTTTCCTCAGGTTGCAGATGAGCTATACTTCTGCTAGTGTTGGAGAGAGCTTGACAGTAGAGCTTCAATCACCTTGTCTTTGGTAGAACACCAGGTCTTCGGCAACTGCAGGATCTCCCAGTGAAAAACTGATGAAGAACTATTTTCATTCCCTCCAACCTTATATTTGTGTGAAGGTGATGACCCTTATAATGGTGGCATAGACAGTTCTGTAGGTATGGCTGGGATTACTCAAAGCCTGTAGTTAATATTTGGTTTCATTAAAGCCTTGTCCCTAAAGTATCACTGCAGTATTACAATTTGGCCCCAAAGAACTGTTTACCTAATCCCGTTGACTTGGCTTATATCCCAGTAACAATCCTTTTTGTTCTTGAATTTCAATCAGTTATGTTAGTCAGGATTTCATGAAGCATAGCATTTGAATCCTTGTTTGCTCTTCACAGAACGTAAGCACTGCTTCATTTTATATTCTCAGCCTGTAGCCTATCAACTGAGGAAGGTCCACATAGTGCTGTCTACAGCCACCTAATTCCCACAGAAATGCGCTGCACAGATGGCAGCTCTGTTTCTAAAGCTCTGTTTTTAATAAAATGTAGAAACAGAGTTGCATGTCAAACCTGTGGTCTGTGCCTTTTGCTCTGTTAGAGAATATGAGCACCTCTATTAGTTACCTCTGGAGTAAGCTAATATGTGAGCTTAGTGTTTGCCAGCTCTTGTGTGGGCGTATGTTCCTGGATGTATGTTATCTGTATGTATGTTCCTACCCTGGGCCTGTAGGAATTACTCTGTTCTTTATTTCATATGGGTGGTGAGACAGGTGAGAGTAGTGGATTTAGTATATCAAATCTGTTGTGATGTAAGGAGTGTGAAAAAGCATTTTTTTCTTAAATAATCATGATTTGTTATTCCATGGTAATATGATTGGTTGTCAGGCCCATGAGTGCTGAGAGAACGGGCAGAGACAGTCCCTATCCTTCTAGCTCCAGGACAGCAGAGCCTGTAACAGACTCTCAGCAGCACTGAGAGGCGCTGGAGTTTCTGCTGGTCCCAAATTTGGACTTCTAGTGGGAATTGCTGTGGGAGCCATTCCTGCAGAGCAACGGGTGTTCTGTCCCTTAAGAAATATCCTTCTTGTGGGCAGGAGGAGACGGTGCACTTTCACTAAACGTGTATGTATCACACTAATTTTTCTATCCTTAGAACCAGGTAATGCGTTAAAGCAAACTACAGGTGAAAAAAGGGTGAAAGTCCTCCTTACAAAGGACCTGTTTAGGTTTCTCTGTTCTCCTCTATATGCTTGGAAAGCAAGTGGTGATAACAGAGATATCTGAATGCCACAGGCTGTTCAGAATCTTTCATGCTTTACTCAGTATTCTTTTCTTCTTGGTGAAAGACCTTTAAGGTAGGTAGAGAAAATATTTCCACAGCAGAATGTATTTTACTTTGATTTGTAGATAGTTTCGTTCATCACGATGTAAGAAGGATATTAAGCTAGAGAGCATCCAAAGAAGGGCCACGAAGATGAAGGGTTGTGAGGGGAAGCCATATGAGGACCATCTGAGTTCACTTGGTCTATTCAGCCTGGAGAAGAGGAGACTGAGGGGGGACCTCATTGCAATTACAACTTCCTCATGAGGGGAAGAGGAGGGGCAGATACTGGTCTCTGCTCTGTGGTGACCAGTGACAGGACCTGAAGGAATGGCCTGAAATTGTCCAGGGAGGTTTAGGTTGGATATTAGGAAAAGGTTCTTTGCCCAGAGGGTGGTTGGGCACTGGAAGAGGCTCTCCAGGGAAGTGGTACCAATGCTGACAGAGATCAATAAGCATTTGGACAACGCTCTCGGGCACATGGTGTGATTCTTGGGGTGTCCTGTGCAGGGCCAGGAGTTGGAATTTGATGATCCTTGTAGGTGCCTCCAAACACAGCATATTCTGTGATTCTGTGACCTTTTAATTTACTTCCTAGTTTATGAAGTTTCCAACCTATTTCTGAAGTGGCTAGAATTTCCAATGGTTGTTAAGTCATTAACTAGTATTCAGCTTTGCATATCATCTCTAAATAATTAAATGAATGTCTTTCTGTTGACCACAACTGCTTCACTCTTTCTCTGCAAGGATTGGATTGTTCCTTGTTTACACCTTGAAACCTTCTTCTGTGGATGAAAATCAGATTTACCTGGATAGTGTGGCTGAGAGGCCCACTGAAGGTGAGGGGCTGCCTTTGGTTTATGTGTTGTGATAGGTAGCTGCAGTATTTCCCTCCTTCCCCAGGGCCTAATGAACCCTAAATGCAACATTAGTGCTTCTGCCTCCTGTCGCAGAAGAGACACAATTGAAGTTACTTCATATGGAAAGGGACAGGCTGCACTGAGGTGACCCTTTTGTTCTCTCTCTGCTAATAAGCCAGCAGTACTTTGGCTGCATTGTCCAGATCTGACACAATGTTGGATTTCAGAAATACACAGAGAGAAAGGACAAACTGAAATTACCCCCATATTAACCTGCTGAGCTATTACAAGGAATAAAATTTCGATGGGCATCCTGGATTTTCTGTGAAGATTTTGCTACACCTACAGTTGTAGCAAATAATAATGCGGAGCTCTGCACCTCTTAAAGTATCTGCATATGTGTCAGGTTCACATGGGGGAACATCCAGTCATTTGGCCCTTTCACTGTGATCTTTCAGTTGAGGCTTTATTGTTATTGCCCCTCTAATCAATAGATCATATTAAGGAGACACTGGTAACAGTAGTTTGTATATAGACATCACAGCTAGGAAATATAAGTCAGATTGCCTATTTACATTTCCCTTCTAGTTTGCCTGAGATTGCTTCCTGTGAGATATTGTTCAACATGTAGTCTGGATGAGTTTTAAGTAACTCTAAAGAGAGGACTTCGGCAATGTAAGCACAGGTTGTTTCTTATGTTAGCAGGACTCCTTACGTCTAAAGTTTGATGTCCATATCTTTTTACTCTACAAAAAAACCTGATCTAAGTACTTCTACTGGGCTAATTCGGTGCAAACAAAGTTGTTCATCAAAGCAATGGAACATGTGTTTTGTCTCTTCATTACTCTTTATTACTTTCTGGTATTTTTAGCCCTAAGCCAAACATCTGGAAAGACAATCTGGCTTCGAAACCAGCTACTGAAGATGCTGTTAGATGTAATACGCTCAGACAAACTTCACCTGTCCTCTGAGTAAGTAGAAACATTTAGGAAGTAGAACATTTAGGAAGTTAAGTGTCTCTGTCTTCCAGAATTTTTGTCTTCCTGGTGCTTGACCAGGACTAAACGCACTAATAATATTTGAATTTCAACAAATACTAAGTAAGAGCAGACTGGATTCAGAGAGACTTTTTTGTCTGTGATTTATCTGGCATTCACACAGCTGTGTGGTCTGATCACACATCTGATATCCATTTTGGAAAAAGTTTCATGTTTTCAGAAAATACTGTGAAGGGGGAACTTGGTTGTTGATGTTTCTTCTGCATACCAGGGTTTGAAGAAATCCCATCTGTCTTTGAAAATCAAGTCAATATAATGTGGGATTACTTGCACCCCTCTATCATAACCATGAGAATGACATTACTGTAGTTCTACGTTTCATAACTGAAAGGCAGATTTCATAGTGCTGAGTGTTGTAACTGTACATTTTCATTAGATAGCACATCTTGGACTTCAAAATTTAAACCAAAACTTTTAATTTCATAGCTTGAAAGATCTAGTCTGTGATGTAGTTTGCCTCAGTTATTGATACACACTACCAGAAGGAGCTTCATATTAATTAACTGTTTTGCCTGACAGTAATACAAGGTTAGATTTAGCAGGAGTTGAGTGATTTCACCAGTGTGGATGAGTCTGTTGTTAAATCTTTGTGATTCTTTGTTGTGGTACACCTTTAATGAGATATTTTTTCTAGAGAAACGTGAGCTTCTAAATCACTTAGAGATAATTTTAAATAATATCTCCTTTCTGTCTTCCATCATGTTTCCTTCCATGTGTTTTCATTTACCTGTTTGTCCTAGGGAAAAAGAAAAGACATTTTTGGCACTGGGGCCAGACTGGTTTCTGCTGTTCACACAGAGCTACCTGCACTTCAGCACAGTTGTCCTGGGAATCAAGCTGCTTCTGTGCTTCCTCCACAATCGTTTGTTGCTGAACAAATTCAAGGAGGGGATAGTGGCTGGGCGTTGGCTGGAAAACAGCTCTGCAGGGTTGAGTATTCTGATGGGTATGTGTTGGTTTAATGTTCCCAAAACACTGCCTTGATCCAGCTCAGTGGCAGAAGATCACTGTGTACATGATAGGAGAATCCCCACTGATCTCAGTAGACCAAGAGTTTAAATTATTGTCTAGGGCAAACTTGTCCTGGTACTTCAGCATTTCTGTGCTGAAAAGTAGAAAATATTACTTCTCTCTTGCAGGTATTTAGCAATTCTGATTAGCATCTGCAGGGAGATGGGCCCTTTTGTGTTGCACAAAATCAGGCTAGCTGATAAGCCTGTGAGGTGTTCAGATGTCAACTTGTGGTCTGAAACCTTTTGTTTCTTTAAGATTTGTTGAGTTTACTTTTTGATAATTAGACCTGTGGTTCTGAGAAAGGGAGGAAGAAAGGAAGAAGAGTGATTCAAGGAGAATGCCCTATAACAAAAGTGATAGTGGGAAAAATTATCTCTTAGTCTGGGAATGTTTCTTAAACTGTTGATAAAGCAGCCTAGCAGACTACTGAGTGTCCTGGGACAGAGACAAATGAGGATTAAGTTGTGTCGGTAGTCCTTCTGCTGAAATGACATTTACTTTTAGACACTTTCCTTTTCTTTTCCTTTAAAGATAATTTAAAAAGTCATCCTCCAGTGCCTGACAATGGCTGCTTCTTGATTTTTGGATTTTCTATATTGCAAAGATGTCTGACTGATCATGTTCACATCCCTGAGATCTACTTGGCTGTGGTAGAGCTCTTTCTGGCAACTCCACAGTCTGAACCACCTGAAGCAGTCAAGGTATGAAGAAAAAAATAGCAGAAAAGCTCCTAAAGCTGCTCTTGCATTACTATGTGGACATTTTATGCCCTTTTCCATGAGAGGATTCTCAGGCAAGGTAACCCTACTTGGGTTTTGTGATAATAAAAATTATTCATATTTTAAAAGTTAAATTAATTAATTTTGATTTAAGAAAATGTGTGTTCAGAACAACTTTGTTTGGGCAGGTGTTAAATGTTACAAATTTAATAGGAGAGGAAGGAGCCGCTGGAAGTGCAGATGTGTTGGTTTTGTTCTGATTTGGACAGAGCAGGCATTGTTCTTGATGTATGGTGTATAATTCCCATCTCTTAATGAAATATTTCTCCTCCTGTGTAGAAAGATCTTGAGTCTATGTTGCAGTGGATCTTGCAGCACCACCTTACAGAGAACGTCCTCAAATTTGGGTTGTGTGCAGAGGCAGCTGTGTTACTGCTGGAAATGGTTAGATTCACTGTGGACAAGGTAAGTGTTTTGTTGCAAGGACAGTGCCGTGTGAATGTCCGAATAAAGGGCCCAGGTGTGACAGATGCCAGTGGCAGCCTTCACCTGTAATCCCTAGTCCTGCTCTGCCCTCAGAGGGCAATACTGAATGTGACAGTGAGCAGGGACTTCCAAGGGTCAGAGCAACTACTGCCCTGGTTATGCAGCACAGGATGTGGTGGGCTCATGTTTAAGAACTTCTGAGACCAGAGACAGATCTTGCCCACAGCAGTGCTCATTTTTTTTCATTCCTGATGATGATATGTCACCTTTCTGGTTGGGTGTATCTTCAGTCTGCAAGGTAGGGGTTGGCTGCTGGTGCCTTGTCTGACTTCTTCGTGGCTTTGTCGTGTTTGCTTGGGAATACCTAAAGAGGAACAAAGATGAGCTTTTATGAATTAGAGGAATGCTGCCTTGACCAGATGCACATTTGTCTGTGTTCAGCCTATTGCAGATGCAGAAGCCTCCTGGGCAATTGCCTATCCAGGGAATGTTATCGAGTTTCTGTGCTTGATCTATCACAGTTACGCGCAGGACCCTGTGTGGCACTGTCCTGACTTCTTGAGAACTTTGGCTATGGTTGCTTTTCATTCAGGACCACCCAAGGTATGTATATATGAACCAGCATGAGCCCTTCAGATCAGAGATGGGTCACTAGGAGAAAAAGAAATCAATTTACAGGAGACTGAGTTAAAATGTATTGCTGTCCTCTTTCACAGGGCGGGTCTGAGGGCCTCTTGACTCCTGATGGTCCAGCCATTGCTGAAGGGAAAGGCTGTGCTGATCCCTCCTCTCTCCCACTCCTACCACATCCTGTCAAGAAACAAGTGTGGGATTTTGTGCGAGTCCTCCTGATGGACAGTCTGCTCAACATCCCAGCAAACAAACAAGGACATCCCCTTGAGCTGCTTCTTGAGGTTTCTCTTATCATCAGGCTTTGCTGCTCTATCTTGCACTGGGGGTGGAAGGACGGGACATATCCTGCTAGCAACCTAGTAAAAAAAAAGTGCTAACAGTGACAAAAGGAAAGGACTTTCCCCAATTCCTCTGCATTAATGTGAACTAAGAAAATGCTGCCCCTGGAAAACAGAAAATATATTTTTCAGGCAATGTTTAATATTGAAAAAAGGTATGAAAAAAAAATCCCTTTTGCTTAGTAATGCCTGCTTGTCATCAGAGCAGCCCTTGAATTTGTTGAGAACAGAAAATTTCACATGGAGCATCCTATGTACTGATTTTTGAGATAACAAAATCTCAGTTCTCAAATAAACAAAAAAAACCCTGTCTCCACTTTCAGTACAGATTAATTCAAGCTGTAGCAGCTGAGTCTGGATGGTAGATTTCAACCACTCTAAGCACTTGAGAGAATCAGAGTAGTCTGAAAAAAGGGAAAATGAGAAATTTAGGCTTCAACTCCAAATTGTCAATAGTCCAGGTGTCCCAGATGTGAGTTCTGATGCAGACTTAGCTTAGTAGTATGAATAGTAATGAACATAAGCTTGACTAAAATTGTAATGAGTTAAATCATCTTGTGGAGCGACAGCTCCCTAAAGGTTTATACAGTACTGTCCCAAGGTTTGGTACAGTTAAAATGGAGTATGGACTTCTGACTGTCTGAATCCTGAGCCTGCTAATGGAGCTGAATGTCCCCGAGGACAAGACCTCTTGGGAACCACCTGTGAGCCAGATTCTGGCCCTTTGCAAAATCTTGTTTCTGGTCAGTGTGCAGAGGGTGACTGTGCTGGCTATCAGCTAGATGGTGTAGTCCTGTGTAAGATTTCCTGGTTTTCAGCTAGGGCATGAAGTTCTGCCATCTCCTCTGCTGTCCGGTAGCTTTCCACATATGCACTCTTGCTGAAAGTGGAGTCAGATTTCCTGTTTTCCTGCTGTACTAATATATATGCCATCACTATATAGGCTTCTCCAGAAAATGCCACCAGTGAGCAGAAGAGACTTTTTCAGACGAAAGTTCTGCTGTCTGCTATGGATGTCTTCCATGTTACCAGCCAAGGCGAGGGGAAAACAAGACCGAGAGGTGAGTGGTGAGAATCAGATTGTTTAACTAGCTGATATTTAGCATGTAGGTGTAATTCCTAGAAAGGTTTGGAAACAATAGCTAGAAGGGCAGTTCAGCTCAGCAGGCTCCACTGTCCATTCTATCTTGCTATAAGCCAGTTTGCATAAATTATTGTAATTTTGTAATTTTTTTTTTCTGGAGAGCCTCTTTATTTTTTACTTTTTGAGAACAGATACTAAAAATATCTGGATATTTTTATCCAGATATTAAATATCTGGATATTAAAAATATCTGAATATTAAAAAAGGAGTATGTAGGAAGAAACCTAGGTTTATCCTTGAAAGCTTCTGGAAACAGCCCCACTAACTTAGTTGTTGCAGCTTTCCTTTCTGAATCATTAGTTGAACCAGTTCTTCATTACAGCATTTTAGTGAGATTGGTTCCATCCTTAATATGGAGCTGTCATTTCCAGTCTGCGTGAGGTGTTTCTGCTGTACCTTCTTCTGGGTCTTCTTATCCCAGCTCTGAGTTATCGTAGCACGAGATTGTTCCTTCTCAGCTCTGGTTATCTCACATTTCACTTTTTTTTTCATTTCAGTTTGTTATGGAATAATCAACCCTTTTGTATCCTCTCCAGGGAGCAGTGATCCTCATGGTACTTCAGAACCAGCTGCACCCCTATCCATGATGAATATTGCTTATTTTGTTCAGAAGCTGGTTGAGAAGCTGAACAGCAGAATGTTTGCTGCTGACCCCAAGCAAATCCTGATCTTCATTGTCAAACAGATTATGTGGGTGAGTCACTTTTTTTCCCCCAGCTTTCATCAACATGTTGTAACATGCTGTTTTACACTGAGGTTGTGACACTGCAATGCTGAAGAGGATGGCTGTAATCTATTCAGTGATTGTTTGTTATTCCTGTTTTCTTGCGTGAGAATGTAACAGCTCTAAATTATAATTAGAGTTTGATGGTGCAGCATATGGAAAGCGTCACAACTCTTTTGTGACACTGTCTGTTGGCTATGTACACATTTCTGACCAGGAATAAATTACTCTCTTCCACAGTTTTGGGGACTTCTGTGGAAATACCGAAAAGCAGAATTTTTATGTATCAGGTAGTTTGGGGGAATTTTGCTGAAATAAGTTTCCAACAGCTTAAATGAAGTGGGAAGAGGGGTTCCTTGGGAGAAAGTTCTTTGAGCAAGCCAAGTACTCTACTGTTTTGTGTTTTCACAGGTCTTAGAAAGCTCTGTTTCTCAAAAGGAAGTTTTCCTCAGTGCCCTGTACAGCTGCTTAAACAGAGCCATCCTATACTGCCTGTCCAGACCACAACAATCACTGCCTGAGCAGTTTAATGTCCTGAACACTCTCATTGTTCTGCAAGAGCAGTGGGACATTATTTTAGCAACTTACAACTCAAATAGTAATTTTCTCATCTGCCTGATGTACTGCCTCTGCCAACTGAACTCGGGCAGGTACAAATGTTCGTCTCATTATAATGTTTGTTTGTATCTCTGTGCTTTACCTGTGGAAGTAGGTGCAGAGGGGGAGATATCTCAGAACTTAGGCAATGTCCAGTTTGGGGAATCACGAGAAACTGAGATTGAACTAGATCAAGCATTTCCAGCAGCCTATTCACTTTGGAGTAGCAAATGCAGTTAACAGGCTTGAACTGATTTCAGTGGAGCTGGCTCACAAGCCCATCAGGAAAATGAGAATCTGGAAATCTTCCTGGGATGTGGGCTAGAATCACTCCACAGTCATGCAGGTGGTCATTCTCTAGGACATCTGCATGGGATAGTTTAGTGAGATGTTTTTTCTGATCCAGCAGTCATTTATGTGTGGGTACATTTAAAACATACATAAAAGTGTGCATGGATCTTGTGATCTTTGTGTTATTGTTGCTTGGATCTGAGCTGCAAAGTTGTGGTTCTTCTGACGTTGGGAGTTTGGCTATTTGCCATTGGGCAGGGCTAGAACATCCATACCCACTGTTTGCTATTCCTACAGATGTTGATATAATAGATATACTCTTGCTAATGTAAGCTGGGGAGTTATTTTTGGAAGCTTAGTTTTGTGAAAAAAGCCAATATTGGCCAGTGCTTTATTCACTATAATGATGCTTCTTGTTTCACTGATAACCTTCTGTACTGCTTTGATGGTTTGAATTGAATCTATTAATACAGTGTCACTCCAGAAATAGGCAGCACTTCCTGAGATCTTTTCTGGATTGTTCATATTCCAGTCAGATAATTACTTGTAGGCCAAAACTGTTGAGATGGAGTAAGGATTGCTTTCATGCAGTAAGAGCAAAAATATCTTTTTAAAAATGAAATTAGAGAAGGGTTTGTGTTATCCAGAAGCCAAACATAGCAAATCCAGGGAATCAGAACTGTGGTATTTTAAACAAATCAGAAATAAAAAATGGCAGCTTGGCATACCCAAGGATTTGACTCTTCCAGATAGGACCTGCTTAGAATTGAAAGAATTTTGTATGTTACTTGTGGCAATACATGCCATTATTGGCAGCAGTTCTGTGACCAAATCCAGATTGTGTGGGTACCTTAATCAAGCCTGTTTCATTTTTTTTGAAGTGTTACTGCTGTACTGAAGTTCTTAAGATCTTTTACCTACTGACTGGTAAATCATGCCTCAGCCCCCAGTCCCAAAGCAGAACTCCTCTTGGCCATGGTGATGTTCTCAATAATCACATCTACATGATAATAGTATCATGGTGCTAAGTTTACAACATTTTTGTGCCGAGTGCTTTAGAAACTGAGTGAATAAATCATTGATACAAAAAACTCAGAATAAGCAGTTCAAGTGTAGGGTACAGCAAGACACTGCTTTCCACATAGTGGCAGATACCTCCAGCGAATGAATTCAGAGCAAAGAGACAATATACAAGATGTCCAGGGGAGGTACAAGAAGGCTGGATGCAGACTGGCTACATCAGTACAGTCCTGTGTTCTATCTAATTGGGGTGAATGGTAGATACAAGTGCAGTAAGAAGTGCAGGGGTAAGGCATTTACAAGAGGGTGATCTATAGGGTCATGATGACTGCTCCTTGACTTTGAGAACCAGACTGGTGGTGGTGAAGTTCCCACTTCCTGGAAATTCTGTGGTATTGCATGACTGGTATAAGCTCTCAAGCCTGAAAATACCATTCTACTAAATGAATCAAGTAGGAGTGGATTGCAGAAACACATGTGGCTCTTTCACTGTACTCAGTTTGTTCTAAGTCTGATTTCCTCANTTTTTTTTTTTTTTTCTATTGTCACAGATGTTCAGAAGGTTTTGGGTTGGATGCAAAACCAAAGCTGGCTTCTTATCATCAGATTTTCCTTGCACCCAGTGAAGAGGAAAAGGGCAGCCTGCCTACTCCAGATGATGGTAATTTATGGCACATATTTCCTGTGGCTTAGAGAAAAGGAAAATACCTGTCCTAAGCAATTATCAGAGCTGCTTGTGCAAGTGCCACTTATTTCCTCTTTGGTGTACGGGCACTGCAGGCACAGCAAAGAGAAAGGAAAGTTGTGTTAAAAAATAACTTCTGTTTACATCAAGCCTTTTTATTCGAATGTCACACCCTACATCCTCAGGAGTAATGGGTATCAGTTTGGAGATCTCTCCTCCATGTTATGGACAGTATAAGGGGCCAGATACACATACTATTTGTAGCTCTATTTCTTTTTTCAAGGCCATACAGAGTGTGTGTCTGCTATATGCAGAAAGGAGCATTTTGAGCATTTAAGAGAAACACAGGAAAAATTTTGGGTTGGATTCAGGGTGGTCAGCTGAACCCTTCAGCAGAGCAGTGTTCTTTTTTATTTTTTAATATATATTGGCTTGGTTACGATGCAACCAAATCAGTCTGGTTTACAGGGAAATAAAGCAAAACAATTCAGCACTTCCTTGTACAGTGTCCTCCTGCTGTGTTAAATTGTTTCACAACTTGGTTACCTGTGCCCCTCCATCTCCACTGATGTTTGGCAACATAGAAGAATGTCCTTTATGTGCTTTAGCATTCTATGCATGATAGTAAGATCATCAAAATTCTGATTAAATGGTTTTCCAAAGCAGAAACCTGTTAAAACCACATGTCACTCCTACTTGTTTCTTTCAAGGAGTTGAAATATCATAAAAGAAATGTCCTGCTGTTTTCTGCATTAGATTAACTAGTCTAGCTTAGAACCTGTCGCGGCAGTAGACAAAAAGGAACAGCTCCACTGACTCCAGCAGCCACTCTGGACCAGTGCTTTTCCAAATGAGATGTTTTTGCTTTAGTTGTTGCTTGACTTGAAAATGCAGATGAAGAATCATTTTTTATTGTTACTTTTGTTTCCTAGTCCACCAGGAGATTCTGAGAACAGTAGAAATCATCTGGAAGCAGCTCATTTCTCAGAGGCAGCATGCTCTGGAGGACACTTACAAGATGGATCTTTCTGTAAAAGGAAATGACAGAGAAAGGGACATGAAGATAACAGAGATCACCCCTTTATGGGAAGAAATTATGACTAAAGCTTGGCAGCACTTGCTAGGTCTCTGTTCTTTTATGGAACACTCACTGTAGTAAGCAAAGACAGTGTGGTAAATGGGTGCTTGGTGGAAATCTGCCATTCCTTGATTATATTCTGCGCATCACCTGCTGAGAAAGCAGATTCTCAGTTTCTCTCATTCAGAGCTGTAATCGCTTTCTGTGTCATAACGCAGCCCTTCTGTAATCACCTGGAGGTGTCATAGGCCTCATGTTGTGCTGCAAGAAAGAGAAATCTCCTTAGATGATTGTATCCCAGCAGAAGATTTAAAAGAGAGGATATATGGTTGAAGAAGGGCTTTGCAATGTGTGTAGTGCTGCAGTGATTCAAAGTTCATGCTGTGTAATGAAACTGATCTATGGCAGACCTCTTTGAGGCTTTTAAATAAAAGCTTGAGAAGTAAGTGTTAACTCAATTCTCATAAAAATAGAAAATAATTCACCTGGAGTGATACACTGCCATATTGTTTTGTCTTGTGTAATGGGGCTAGAACCCCTCTATCTCCTGACAGGCTCAACTTCAAGTCTTAAAAGCCTTTTTGTCTGTTTTGGCCTGCAGTATCTGAAAAGAAGCTTCTCCAGAATAAAGCAGGGCCAAGCCAGTCCCAGAGCAAGCACAATTCCTGGAGTGAAAGCCTCTCTTCAGCTATTAGGTTCATACCTGGCCGAAACACAAAGGAAATGTCATGCAAATCAGAGGTAAATTTTGCTCTTTGTCTTTTCTGGGTCTGTCAGTGGTCTGCCTTTTAAATAGCTCTGGAGAAGTTTTCTAGATTTGGGAAGCTTCTGAATGTGTCTGTTGGTTGACATGCTCCGTTGTAAACTAGACAACTATTGCAATTGAGGTTCCTTTTCTAGGCTGCTAGAAATAATCACAAAGAAATAGTGACCTGAAGAACTTCTCTTGGCAGCCTGTTCATATAGTCTAATAATGCATATTTTCTGCATAGGGTGCGATATTGGCCCTTGAAAGGAAAAACCTAAGCAGCCCACATATGTTTGTGCTTACAGGGCTCTGCTTGGAGCAAGGTGAGGAGATGCCAGCTTTGCTGCTGCTTTTGATTTGCATCACCTATGTAAACCTTGTCCCTCAGGCACTGAATTAGTAGCATTAGTAGAAAGGCTCAGGTATTATCATAGTACTATTTTCACAGTACTATTCTTACATTTTCTACTCAATATGAAGTATTGAAGGTCCAGATTTTAGCTTAGCCCCTGGAGATAAGGAAACAAGTCTTGGTATATAATCCAGGGATGAGTTTGGAGGGTCTGCATAATTCCTACTGTCAGGAATGATGGTGAACTATCTTTTTCATGCATAAGCTCCTCCTTTGCTGAAAGAGAGGGCTGTTTCCATGTTTTTGCTGAGCATTTGTCAAAAATAGAAGTAAAAAGCACTAGATAGATATTACTTTTCAAGTGTATTAGGGGTAGAGTAACTAGCTATTAGAGTAACTGACTTGACTGAGGGTAGGGTAAAAGTGCATTGACAGAATATTCAGAACTTTAAACCAAGCTTGTATTACTGTGGTGCTTAACATATTAAGGTCTTTTTTCTCCTCCTGAGGAGACAATGAGTCTGTTGTTAGCATCACGTTAGGGAGCCTTAACCCTCTAGCTCAAGCCACGTGAGATTGCAGCTTTATGCCTAGTGATGCCTGGTTCACTTCCAGGTGTGTTGACCAGGAAGACTGTGATACTCAGGTAATGCGTCTGATGGTTCGTTACTGAGCTGCAAGGTTATTTTCAGTGTGCCACAGAATCCTTCTCAGTCCTTAAAATCACTTTGCTGCTTACAGAGTGAGCAAGCTCTTCCCAGGTACATGTGTATACTGTGATGTCATACTGCAAGAGTGTCGACTATTTGCCCTGGGGTCTGTTTAATTATTTTTTAAAATTAATTTTGATTATTACAGCTGATTACACCTCAGTGAGCAATGTAATTGATATTTGTAAATGTATCCCAAGGAACATTTTGTACAACATGCTTTTTGCTGTTGAAGGTTAAAGACTCCGTTATTGGTTTTTCCCTAAATATGCCCACATCATTAGTTCCTCCAGTGAAAAGGTTGCCATCTGGAAAAGGCAGCACGGAGACATTATTCAGGCACAAGTGCATGAAATTGGTGTTTCTACATCTTCTGTCTCTCTTCTGCAAGGAAGCTGCTTGTAATTAAAGGAGCTGGGTTTGGAAGAAACATTACTCACTTGGTGTTATTCCTTATCATGTCAAGTACTGACAGCTCCATAGCTCTGACAAATTGTTCTTCTCAATGAGATACAAAGCTACAGTTCCAAATGTTCTTCTCCACTCTCCCTCTCCCCCTTTCTCCCTTCAGCCTGTCTTTCAGAGTTTGATGCACTTTTTAGAGAGGTGAAATCTAAGAGGAAGAAAATTTAGTTGCCCTGCAGCAGCTCTCTTCCTTCATACACTTACATTAAAAATATTACAATAAAAGTAAATGGTATTTTTGCTTCTAACTCGTATTTTTGACCACTTTGGTGGTCACTTTAAAAAGTGCGGTAATGTAATTTTGTATCACTTTCTGTGTCAGGTGACTTCTGTGTTCACTACTGGCCTCTGTCTTCACTACTGCAAGTTGTGGACGTATGTCCTACAGCAATAGGCACCTGGTTGACACATGGAGATTAAAGGAAAAATAACAGTATGATCTACATAGTGAGGAACAAAGAATTTAATTCCTGTAGTAAAATGAAAATATTTGCTCCTAACTGAGCAAAGTTTACTGAAGGAAGTGCAGAAATTCACCTGGGATTTCACAGGTATGCCCAGTAGAAAGAAGAAACGGGTTGTTTACTCAGTGATTAACATGATTCCTTTATCAACTGAAAAACAAAGACATTGAAGCAGTAATAGTATTTGCTGCAGATTAAAACAAACAAAAATCAAGCAGCAAACACTGCTCCTAAATTTTTCCCTGTGATTATATACAATCAGGAAGAGTGCTTTTGCTACCCAATCCTCAATCTGGAAAAACCAGCAAAATTCAAACTATTCACTCCAGCAAAGGATCAGGCCCTGTGTTTCTCCTGTACTTTTGCTCATGTTCTCCATTTTCATCAAAGCAAATTTCCTGCTATTTGGTGGCAAGTATGAGAATTAGCCACCAAATGCAGCTGTTCTTTCTGGATATTTCTGAATTCACTGTGCTATCTTATGTTTTGCTTGTGGCTTTGTCTGGGAGGTGTGATCATTTAGAAAAGAGAGTGTAATTACATTTCTGGTAGCAGAATAGCAATGATCTTCTCTAGTAATTGCTGTTTTGTACTTTCTTGAAGTCTGAGTAATCATGCAGGAGCATGAGGAGCACTGTACGAACTGGCATTTTTTGATGCTTACAGGTGACAGACTTGGGTAAATTTGCCAGCAGGAAGGTCTGTAAGACTGAATACAGTGCCAAAGGTTTCCAAATCACTGACTTTCCGGTTTCAAAGTGAGCCTTTTGATCTCTTTTTCTTTCTCCTCCTTTCCCCCTTGCTAGTTTTGCTGTCAAAATCTACTTTATGTATTTAATTTTTAGGTTAGTAGTGTCTGTGATTGTTTTTGATATCATCAAAAAGCTACAAGAGCAGCGAAGGACCACTGTAACAACTGTATTTCAGTCAACTCTTCATCAGTCAACAGCTGCTTCATGCCCTGTCCTGAGGTTCTTTAGGATTGGTGCCTGAGCAATGTTACAAGCACCATGCTTCTAACTCCTGTAAGACACACGATGCAGTGCTGTAGGTATAGCTGTTACTCTCTACGAGAAATGCAGAGACTCCTCAGTTTTACAGGAGGCCTGATCATGCCTATCCTCTACTGTTTTCATTGATTAATTGCATTCCTCTATGCCAAAGGCCCACATAACTTGAAATAGAAGAGGTCTTTTTAATCCCAGTCTTCAGAACGAAGAGGTTAAGAGACGTCCTAACTTGTAATTGCAAAGCCAGGAATTTTACTTAAATCTTTTTCTTACCAATCACTCAGTTGGTCTTTCATCAGCTTTTCAAGTTAACTTGAGTTAAAACAAGCAAACATTTAATGATATTTCTTTGAAAGGAGCATCATTTGTGTAACATGTTTATCTTCATAATAGAAGGATAATTAACATCACTAATTATCTAATTAAGTTCATTAACTATCCACCAACAGTGCACCGTGAAGTTGACATTATGTTCTTCTGTCAACAAATGCTTTGATTTCTTAGGAAGTAATTAAAATGTAAATTAGCATGTCATTAAATGCACAAGGGAACTTTGGAATCAAATATTCATTTCAAAACTGCTCATAGCACACATTTTTTTTACTTCAATGAAAGCAGGCACTTTACTATTAATGATGTATATTAAACAATTTCCATTATAATATTATTGTCTTGTTTAATAACTGGCTCAAAGCTAAATTACAGCATGCTGTAGAAAGCTGAAAAAAGTTTCTTTAACTTTGAACGAAGAAATTTTCGTGTCCTCTTACGTGCATATCTGACACACTGCTCATTTATCAATTTCAGATTGTTTACAAGATCGTAAAGAAATAATTCAACAGGTCAGTGTTAGATAAGAATTGCATGAAAACATAAAATATAGAGCTATTTCATATTATGTGATACAAATCACTGAACTTTCTGAAACGTATGGGAATAATTTCCCCCTTCGTTGAAGATAACTGTTTAGCTGAGAATTAGAATATAACTGTTGTATGATGAATACAGGTCTTTAGGCTGACTCAGATTCACAGACCCCTCAGTCTGTCCCCTAAAAATTCATTGGAGGTTGCTGTGGGCGGTGGTGTGTGATAGCGCAGTGCACAGTAGAAAATCTATCCTAGAAAAATTGTTTCTTTCTTGATTTACATCATCTTACAGCCTGAAACACAAGAGATATTGCTTACGAATTTTTTGTGGGTAGCTCTTCAGATGGACTTTTCCTGTGTTTTTAAACTCAGCGGTCTTCTGTGGGAGTGAAGTCCCTTCATTGAATTACACAAAGTATGAAAATGTTTCCTGTTATTTCCCCTGCATGTTGTTTTAAAATATACTTTTGCCTTTCAAGCTAGAGATTGTGTCTGGGTCAAGCTTAAGCTTGGATTAGGATTTCAGCAAGCACAATTTAATGTTTAAAGCTGTTGGCACCGAAGTCTTATCTTTCAAGAGCTGCTGGTTGCGGAGTTCTATTTTCACATAACGGAGCTGATGCCAAATGGGTTGAATGGTGTTGATGTGGATGAAAGGGGACTTTTATTTGGTTGCAGAAAAACCCTAGAAACAAGTGCTACCTACTGAAACAGACTATTCTTTTCTTTGCTAAATACACAGACAAATAATTTCTCATACTTATTGGTTCAATTATGTCTGTTTTCTTCCAATTTTTTGATTCAACATTTTATTTGTAATAATTTCAGAAAGAAGTGGTTTGAATTCAAAAGACTGAAGTGGCAATTTAAACTGAAAAGTAAAGAAGAGAAAATCAAGGGAGGTCCTAGAAATCTCTATGAGATTGACTTAAATGTTTCTTCAAAGTGATGTTATAGGTTGCTAACTGTGCTGAAGTCTGTGACCATTCATTTTTTGTTGCTCTCAGCTTTGCTAGCCAAATTAAAGTTTGCTTGTGTTCTGTTTATGCTTCCTGCTGCAGAGCAGCTTGAACTACATGCACTAAAAAACTCCAGAAGTAATCTTGTCACCTCTAAATGTAAGTCATTTTAGGAAAAATGATATTTTTATGGGTCAGGAGAGAGATGTTTCTTTTTTTCTGTACTCTAACCTCTAAGCATACACTGATGCTTACAGAATTCTCTCATCAGCTAAAGGACTATAAGGGCACATTTTTCTTACATAAAAGCCATGATTCAAATGTAATCGGAAATGCCAGTGCATGCGACTGTTGCACAAATGCATTTAGATTATAGTGTGTAATAAAGCCCTAAGTTACATACACCTGTAGGACTTCCACATTTTAAATAGAAATAGCAAAACAGTGAGTAAGAACAAGTGAAGGCAGTAAGAGACTCCACTGCTATTCCTCATAATGCTGGAGTCTGACCTTCACTTTTCACTTCAGAGGTAAAAGTTAATGGCTCTGCTGTGACAGGATGGAAACTGAGTCCTCAAGAGGTTGAATGAATTATCCCAAAGTCACAGAAGCCATTCTCAGAGATAGGATTAAAGAACAAGCATACCTTGACTCTCATTGTGCTTTTTTGCTATTAGGAGACAGGCTATCTGTTCTCCCAGGAAATAATCTGTTCAGCAGTATCATCTGTTGAAGGACTGTGTGTATGCACACACACCTACAGACATATGGTTGCCATAGAAGTAGACTGGCTTCTGTACTGCCTGGGTTTAGCTGATAAATGCAGTCATATGTACACACCACGCTTTAGGTTTACCCTTTGTGACCCATCCTTGGGTGTGGGTATATTTATGATGCACTGAAATATGGAGGATTTTCTCATTAGGTCTGCTATTCCCCAACCAACTGGCAATGCCAGGAATCCATCCATGATCCTTAGGAGCAGTTGGCACACTACATTAGCCTCCTAGTGGGCTGAGGCACGAAGCTTCCATGCAACACTTAACTGCTGGAACTCAGTCTGTTGAAAAGCTAAATGAATTTTGGCAAAGCAACAATAAAATCCACATGGCAATAAAAATTTTGTGATTCAAAAGAGCCTGAAAACAACGCTCAGTGTGGAGAGTGGATGTGAAGGACTAGGATAAACTGCTCTTTAGTCTGCTAAGGAAAACATTATCTGCCTTAGCTTAATGATTGTTACCTGGGGAGTAACTGAATGATTTTTTCTCTAATGAAATGAACCTACTTGCTGCCTAGTGCATAGTCACTTACTTGAAAAGTAATCTGGTCTCAAGATGAGTGGCTTATTGCTTGCACAGTGTAGCAGTGTACCTGGTCACTGTCAGATTTAGTAGCAGGAGAAGATTTGGAGATGTTATGCACTTTGTCTCTATCTGAATAGAACAGGGCTGGTGCATTGGAGACTTCACCTAGCTCTGGTAGTTTACTATAGCACTCAAATGCTTCTCTGTAAAGCTGCCCTGGTGTAGCTATAATCCTGTCCTTTGTAGCAAACCTGATGAGCAAGGGGTTGATTAATTTAGTAAGAAAGGACCAGAAGTATTGAGCTTTAATTACAGATTCTGCTTAGATGTGTGGAAACAGAAGGAGCATGAGAACTGCCGTGAATACAAGAAGATAGTTTTCGTATCTCCAAACGATTTAGACTCAAAACTTTACTGAAAATCTGACCCTGTGCCTGTGTAAGTCATAGCAGTTCAGGAATGGTCTATGAAAAAACTATTTGCTCTAGATAATGCCTGCAAAAATCTTTTTTTTTTTTTGAGAAACTCTCTCCTTCCTGACTAGGTCACAGCCTCATCCACACTGGTTAGGGCATGCGGTCCAGTGGACAGAGGTGGCATATGGGGCTGCTGAGAAGAGCAGTGTTGCACCACAAGTGGATGCCCTGTAAGGTTGAGCTGCTGGGAAATATATACTTAAGAAAAACTGAACAATTTGCTCTTTATGAAATGGCATTTCCTTAGTGTTCTGTTTCATCTGCTTTTTTGTTTGATTCAAGATGTGAAGTGTATTACATTGGTATAGTGTAATTTTTCTTATTCTAATGATGCTAATTTCCTATTTTCTTCTTCTGGAGTGATCATCCATAGAGATTTTAAGTATTTTTAATTGTCTTTTTTGACGTTCAGCTGCTGCATATGTATTATCTGTACGTTGATATCTTTAATGCTTGGGTTGAAGGCGAGTCTGCCCCCCTTCACTAGCAGACAACCTGTATATAAAACTTGTGAAATGCATGCCTAAGCACATCCCTAAACACAGTGATTTCTTGAATCAGAGTCATCAGATCTGTTTCTACCATGCACAAACTCTTTGCCACTGTCACATATGCTATTTACATGCAGTTTCTGGCATCTCTAAGAGCTCACTACCTGCTGTGCTGTTTTTCTACGCCTGTGAAATACTTTCTGAAAATCCAGTGATTGCTTGAATAGCCATAATTAGATAAGAAAACCTTCCTTGTAGAATTGTGAAAGCCCAAGTTAGATGAATAAAGTACATGGACTCTTCCTGGGATAGGACATCTTATATCTGGTAAATCATTATTAGAGTATAATCTAATATAATCTAATTAGTATTCTAATAATATATTAGAGTATTATCTGCCATTGGGAACAAAAGAGTAGAAGGGATTTCCAGACTGGTTCATCAAATGGTTTCCCCCTTCCACTTCTACACGCTCTCACCATATGCATCCTCTCTATGGGTTTATCAGGCTGTTTCAAATTAATTCAGGTTGGGTTTGCCCCATCACCATCCCCCCTTTCCCTGCAACCACATCCTAATGACAGGAGGTTGTGGACTCTCCATCCCTGGAGGTGTTCAAGACCAGGCTGGATAGGGCTCAGTATCCTGTTCTAGTGGAAAATGTCCCTGTCCATAGCAGAGGGGCTGGAACTGGGTGATCTTTAGGGTCCTGTCCAACCCAAACCATTCTATGATTCTGGAATGTCCCAGAAACTCAGCTCTTCGATTCTGTCATGTTCCAGAAACTCACTTCTTAGTTTCCCCATCTGTAAACTAAAGACTTTGACTTCTTTCATAAAGATCTCTGAGAGGTACTGGTCAAAAGTACTGTACAAGAGTTATAGCTGTGATGCTACATAAATGCTCTTACTATGTATGTTTATATACTTACAATATTTATTTTGCTCAGAAGAGCTGAAGTAGTAGACTATTATCACTAGTTCTAGCCCTTACCAACAGATGACTAAAAACACATGTTTCAAAACAAGTATGTGGGTATTGTCACTATCATCCGTGGGATAATTTGCCTGTCACAGTGAGGGATTTGAACATTTGGGCTTTCCTTGTGTCTCTTACAAGCCCAAAATTAATTTGTCTTAAATTTTATTTTTATTTATTTATTAAGAGTTTTGGCACATACTTTTGTGCATATGTGTATTCTGTAACACAACACATACAAAGAAAGCCTCCAAGTGCAGAGCCCTAATGACATAATGTTTCTTTAGGAGAGAACTGTGGTATATGTGGTGTCTGGATCATGCAATATGAGTTTATTATGGCAAGCCTGAATATTTATGAAGTGCAGGAGTGTTAAGTGATCTATATATATTAAAAAAAAATCAGACATAAAGCATTCCAAAGCTCAGTAGAGTTTTGTTGCCTTATAAGTCACACCTAAATCTTTTATTTTTTTCTTTTCAACTGTTTCTCATTATAAACAGTTTCTCAATTTCTTTAGTTGAAAGAAATTATAGAAAATTCACACTCTGGATTTCCTCAGTGATAATAATTTTCCCTCCTATTTGAGGACTCCATGCAGCAAGAGAAGAAATGGTTTTTGAGTCTGTAATTTGTTTTGGTTTTTTAATAGGAAAATAACTTGTAAATTCCATCACCTTTTCAAGCTCTAAATATTGGCTGGGGAATATGTGGCAGCAAAATGATCTGATTCTACTTACAATGTGATTGCCTAAGGCAGCAAAGTTAAGAAATCTGTATATAAAAGACTTAAAGCATGGTTTCATACTCAGATTTTTAGGAAAGGATTGATCAATAAGGCCCTTTAGTAGACCCTTGCCTAAAATGTGCATTATAGTTCTTACATTTACACCTGCTTTTCTGTATATGAAACTCAAACCTTATGTTACACTACATTAACAGTTATCAAAGCTGGCATTTTTTTTGTCTAAGATAGATTTACTGTGGCACTGTTGAAGTTAAGCTACTCCATAAAGAGGTGCTTTTTTCAAGGATAACCACTTACAATTTTTAATGGAATCTGTTTATTTGTTAGAAACTTGTTTGCACTAGTTGTTCATTAAGCATTACGTTGTAATTGTTTTGACTGACTTTTTAAATAATAGCCTGGTCCATATTCTCCATCTTTATTGTATATATTTTTCAGGTTTTGTTTTTGTGCATTGGTTTGGTTTGTGTGGGCTTTTTTTCTTCCAATCACAGTCATCTCCAATTTTGTTAACTGTTCATTTCACTTTACAACCAGATGGTTTTCCTGTGGGATCAAGAGGGACATGTTCATCTGGTTGAAGCTGGCTAGCTGTAGCTCATTTGGAAGCCAAAGTGGTTAGTCTTCAGTTGACCAGATGTGGCTAGCAGAATTTTCCCTCCTTAGGACCCTTCATATGTTTCAAGGGCTAGGAGCTGGGTCAGTGAGAATCTTTGCAATGTGGGCTTTGGCCTTAGGGGTCTCACTGATGACCATGAAAGAAATACAGCCTATGAGCAGCTCTGAAACAGCTGCCAGTAGAGCACTGACTTGGCTTAAATAGCCTGTGAATATCTAAAATGGAGGAATTGGTTTTCTGCTCTCAATGGGTTTTCCCTAAGTCCACATAGAGTCAGGATCTCAGTTCTTCTTGTACACCGAGACTGGTTTAACAGCACAGAGATGCTGTTGCTTTCTAGGTCAGCCTTTATGGGAGTTTTATATGAATTATGGAATAGTTTTGTGAGGCTGCAACTGTGATTACAGGTTTAATGATGCTTTAAACAAACAAAAATATAATGACTTCCATCAGTGTAAAACAGGAGCTTCCTGCAGGGAAACACCAATAAATGTGACTTCGCGGCAGGGTTACAGACCTGGCTGGCAGCCAGCAGTAATCGGCACAACACCCAGGCCTTGTATGTTAACTTAATTAGAGCCCAGTGCAAGCAGCAGCCAGACAGTTTGCTGTGAGGGATCACTGCCAGTGTGGTGGAGAGTCCCTGCATTTAAAAGTTACCTACCTGATCCATGGCTTTAGGTAGTAAGAGGCTGGGAGTTTCACAGCAAGTTTAGCCTCGTGCTGAGCCTCACAACTATCCCACATTTGCTGGGGAAGTTCACCTGCATATGACAGCCTTCATGCAGCACTGCGGGCACTCACCTCTCCTGTATAATGTCGCTATAGATCCTTACCTCATTTGGGGTCTCTACAACAGATAACTGTCATTTATGCCATTTGCAATACTAATTCAGCTCTGAAAAGAGGAGCCTTACATTGTATTTGGTGTTTTCTTTTTCCTTCTGAGAAAGTTCTGAGTAGTTCAACTAATGACCCTTGTTAAGATAATGTATATGTTTATATTTCCAAGTGTACAAGTCTAAGTGTGCAACTTGCTCTCAGGTAATTGTCTCATCAGTACACTGCCTGCAGAGCCATCAAACTTGCAGACCCAGACCATATTCCCTAATTGTTCTTGTAAAAGACAGAGCAACTAATGCCCCTCACAGGATTTACCCCTGCAGCACCTTGGCATAACATGTTCTGATGTTCCTTCTAGGGATTTGTGTCATGTATGGAATGGTACCGAAGAGTTGGGCAGGAGCTGTATGCCTCTCTGTACAAGGACCATATACAGGTAAAGGACAAATATTGGGCAGCAGCTTTCTGTTGGACTACCCTTGGACTACCCTGAGAAACTGGGCATTTTATAAGTGAGATGAATATTGTGCCTAAAGAATTGCTGAGATTTGATGAGCCAACACTCCTTTCCTGGCATTATCACCAAAGTGTGATACAGCACCATTCAGCAATTGGATTCCCCACTATTTTCAGGAGCCTTTTTTTCCTTTGTTTAAATGAATGATTCCACTCTTCCAATGGCAGAAATGAAAGTGAGGACTTTGACCTTTTTTTTCCCTTAGTAGCCAGTAAAACTTTTTAAATAGATCATAGACAGCAAAAAATCACAGGTATGATTTTGTTTCAGGTTTAGCCATCAGAGACCAACAAACTTTTGCCTTTTTGAAATTCACACCTCTTCTCTCCTTTACATTAATATTTTAATGCTCCCCAACTCCTTGCACACAACATCTAAGTAGAAATAATTAAATTTATGCCTTGCTCAGAGGGAGCATAGTACATTTACAACCGAGACATTCCAACAATCGTTGCCATTTATCACACATATTTGCCAGAGAAAAAATGGAATTAATAAAAACCTCTGTGATGCGGTTTTCCTGGCTCACTGCTTTTGATTTGGAAATTTAATGAAAGCAGCCATTTTCAAGTTTGTGACGTGCTTATATTTGTCACTGTATCATCTAGTCAGACTATCACTAGTTTGCCCCTAGTAACTTCTCCTGCAGCACACTTCCAGTGGTCAGTTGGATTTGTGTTTGCTGGGTCTGCAGCACTCCCTCTGCAGTGGTCCCATCTGGTGGGTCGGGTAGATCCCTCTGAATAACTGGGGCAGTGCCACTGGTGGCTGAGAGGAGGGAAGTGTCTAAAAGCCAGCACAAAGTGTTTCTGTCCCACAGATGCAGCAGTGTGCTTACAGCAAAGCAGCCAAAGACTGGATGATACTTGAGGAGCAACTTTTCTACAGAAGGGGCCCGTGGAGAGATGCTTCACGTTCGTTAGAGCCACAATGGATTCTTGATTGTTACGAAGGGCCTTCGCGAATGAGGAGGAGGATTCAGCACATGAACACCCAAGTGGCAACAATGCAAACAAAGAGTGAGGTAGAAAGCTTTAGAAAGCTGCTGCAGGAGGTGCATAATTTCTGTAACGGTTGCTGGTGGCTTTATAGAATTAGAGAAACATTAAGGTTGGAAAAGACCTTCAAAAATCATAGAGTCAAATCTTTGACAAATATGTGCATCTCTTTCCTCTGCTCCTCATCACCTGACTCCTCAATATGCTGTTCCATGTACAGAGAATCCATTGAAGGGATCTGGTTTTGGGGGTAAGAAAGGCTGCAATGTATTTAACAGCAACGCAATGAATTTTCCTCTTTTCTTGTATAAAACCTCCCCAGACAGATGACAGTATAACCTGTCCATAGTTTTCTGCTAGTAGTATCTCAAGGATATAGTGCTTCCCAACACATGCAGCAGAGTCCAGTTAGAAGGCTGCACTGTCCTGTTAGTCAGAGGCTTACAAGTGCTGCTAAGGTGGTGAATGACCAAAAGGGGAAACAGGGTGGTTTACACTAAGATTGAACTGTGTATGTAGGGTATTTAGTACTGTCTGTTTCTCTAATGTCAAAGTGCCAAATCCTATCAATGGAAGGCTGAAGCACTTTAATAAAAAGTTACTGTATCTAAGGCATTTTCAGCTTTCATGTGCTGCTTGGATTCTGCCAGTTTTCTGTAGACTGAGTAGTATGAATTTTATCCTATAACTGGCCTCTTGCACAGTGGTCTTTGAAAATGTAATAGTTCTGTTGTTTAGTTGTTGACATTTGTTCCTTCAGGTTCCTTTCCAATGGTGTTTATTTGTTCCTTTCCAATGAGTTTATTTGAATTTCCAAGGCATTTATTTGTACCATAGTTCTAAAGCTGTGTTTTTCTTTGCCAACAAGGTTCCGAGTTATGTTTACCTGTCTGCATGTTCCACTCTAGTCACACCTAGTCTCTTTTCAGGTTCTCCTAGCAAACAGAAAGGAAACAACTTCCCCCACCGAAGTGAATCCAGGTAACTTTTTAGGGCTTCATGGCATCATCAAGAAAGTAGACATAAACAGTCAAAGATGATTGGAATTAGTGTGTGGAGTTCCAGGTCAGAATTCAACCCAGCAGAAAAACCCTTATTGTTGGTGCTCTGGGCTAAAAAGTCACTGTAACATCTGGGACAAAACTGATGTAAATTTTATGGGTGATATATCAGCTCTCTTCAAAATTTGCTGCTCTCTTTTTGCCACCTGAAAGTTCTAAAGCAAAAAAGCTATTTTGAAATGAAAACTTTGGGCACTTTTGGGCACCTGGAAAGCTCCCAGTTGCTAAAACTCAGAAGAAATGCAGTTAGAAATATTCAGTATTGTATACTTTTTACTGTGATAGGGCCTAGCAAACACATAAGTGGAGCTGATTGTTTTAGACTCCAACCAAGATGGAAGCACTGTGTAGTTCCTGCATGAAGTGGTTACAGTCAGCCTCAATAGGAAGGCTGACTGTACCTTTTCTATCTGTGTGCACTGCATGAGTTTGCAAAACTTGGGACACAGCTCGGGCAAGATATAAGTGTGTTGTCTCTTTTTGGGTTTTATTAAGATCCTACTCAGTCCACATCCCCAAAAGACTACCATTTTAAATTTTTCCTACTTTCTTAATCTTCCATGATTATAGGGATTTAGTTTGAATTATGACTGACTTCATGTATCTGTTTTTGGTACCCTGAAATAAGCATCCTTCTTCAGCAGTCACAGATTTTAATTCTCTTGCCTGTTTTTTGCAGATAAGTAGTGCTATTTCCCAAGGTAGAATAGATTGAGTGAAAGTCTAAATTGCAAATGCTTTTGGTGTCATCCGGCTGCCACTAAAGCAGCAATCTCTTTTATACTGATACAGGAGAGCTGATGTTAAATGGAGCAGAGAGGGAGATGGATCAGAAGGGATTGGATTGTAACCAGCTAACATTCTTCCCAGCTCTACATGAAAGTTTCCATTCAGAAGACTTCTTGGAACTGTGTGTGGAGAGACAAATTATATTGCAGGAGTTTGCAGAGAGTGAAAAGGTAGGAAAGATGAACTAGAAAATTTTCTCTGGAGACGTGGCATTTTAGAGGGTGAATTGGATGTGGAGGCCTATCTATTCCTTTCAGTTTGGGGTTCAGGTGGGTTCAGTCTGCAGTAGACATCATTAATCTCCGTTTCCCTAGAGCAAATACAATTTTCCAGTCTCCGTATGAACTCCTATACAGACTTTTCTTGAAGAGCAATTAACATTAATTCCTTAAAGTAAGAGAAAAAAAATTGGGCACAGCAACTAAGATATCCTCTTATGAGAAGTATTGTCTGAATTTGCCTAAGATGTGGCAAATGATGAGCCACTGAGAATTCCTGTGCTGCTCCATAACCTTTACTCGTGCTCAGAGCAGTGACTACATCAAATTTATTTATTACCTCTGGAAGAGTGTGCCAGTTTTGCATAGGTTGCTAGTTCAGTGGTGTTTATATGTCTTCCTAAAGAATACCAGAAAATGTTTTCTTCCTCCCTTCACATGTCTTTTTCTTTCTGTCTCCCCATGAGTACTGGACAGATTCTTCACTCTAAGGCCACAGAAACTTGGATGCTTTCATCATGTGTTACCTAGTCAAAACACTGCTGTTCCTTCTTTGCTCTCATACAGAATGGGATGCCCTTCACCAACATTTCTTCCCAATATAAGGAAGAGGCAGGTTCAGGAATACTGTGGGAGGAGATGAGCTGTGGAGCAAATAAGGGTGACTCTTAGGAATATGGTAACTTTAATGTTGTCAGTTTAATTGAGGGGTAGACCTGGCCTCATTCCCTGATCTTTTGCAATGTACCTGTTTATTTCAGTGGCATCACTCCCCCAGTGGCCCAGGAATTAGCATCCCATAGTGGAAGCCAAATATCTGTAGTATTTAGACTCAGTCATCACAGTGCTGCGATAGTTGTATATAGATATAGAAATAGCTATTTTAATATCTCAATACCATTTTCAGATTTTCTTGATGCCTTGCCAGTGGCTGGAGGTCGCACTCGTGCTCTCTAATATGATTTTCTCAGAGCTCTTGGTGCAGTCTGTTTATGTAACAGAATTCATTTCTCTGCCCCTCCTACTTTTGCCCCTTTCTGCCCATACTTCTCCCGAGCACAAGGAGACAGGCATGAAAATGTAAGGCATGTTTTCCATGCACTGATCTCATTTTGAGCCTTCAGGCTGTCTGTCTCTTCTCCATGTATCTCTGCAGGAAGCCATCAGAAATGCCAGGCATGTTTTTTCCAGCAGCAGTCACTGGCTTGCCAAGCTGACAGAAGTATTAACAAAAGCAGCGGGGGGTGACATTAGCTGTCCTGTGCTCACTTAGTGCACCGCTGTCCTGCCCTGTCAGTGGCTGCCTCCTGAGCTGTCTGCACTTTAAGCAGGAAACTGGAGCCATGTTATCTCCTGCACGGCACAGAAAAGTCATTGAATGTGCCTGAGTGTGCCTGAGTGTGTGTGAGTTTGGGTGTGTGTGAGTGTTGTATTTTATGCCTGGAGGGACCATGCTAACACAACTAGAGCCTGCAGGAATAGATGGTAATCCCCATTGTGTTTTTGAAAACTATATGAAGACTGTTTGCATCTTTACACATGTAGCTGTAGATTTTGGAAATCTGTTTTTTGAACTCCAGAGCAGATATGCTTTTATGGCAGTTTGCTTAAATGCAACTGGAACATTTAGAAACAGCTCTTCTGAAAAACAAGAAAAAGAAAAAAACTTATGCCTTTAGCTTAATTCTCTTGTACATCTGAATGAACAGAGCAATCAAGAGATGCAGGGCTTTGGGCAATACCATAGAAGGTAATTATTCAATTATTTTATGTCATGTTTGCTTCATTGATTAATGATTCTAGTAGCTTGTGAACTGGGTTTTGATCTGTTTTGACAGAAAATGAAAGCTTTTATTTAATTTATGATAATTTCAAGCTGCTTGGTGTTTCAATGCAAGATTGAAGATACAAGACTTGCAGGTACAGCACTGTCCTGGTGGAGATTCTGTAGTACAACTGTCAGATCTTTGTTACTCGTCAGCAGTATTATAAGTCACATTCCCCAAATGAAAAAAAAATACTCAGCTAAAGAGCTCTTGTATTTCAAATAATGCAGATCTATTTAATAATAATATGTATTTGAAGAAATAATATAAAATTGAAGAAAAGGATTGACACTATTGACTGTTTCTGGTTGGACAGTACAGAGTACTCAGGCTTAGAGTTTTAGGTTTGTGAAAGAGAGGTACATGCTCCTTCCTCCCCATCAAGGTCTGCTAATGTGCCCTGGTCCTGCCTTAGGCAGAAGAGCAAAGTGTTTATTTGTGCCAGACCATATTAGTGATCATAAGTAGGCCTCCTTCACGATCCACGTGCCTCCTAAAAACAGACACATGATCTCTGGGTTTGAGGGGATTTCTTAGAAGCCTGGGTTTCAGCTTTATGTCTGTGGAGCTGCTTTATCCAACTGCCTGATGTTTCAATACTCAGTTACCTTCCTTTTGGGAAGATGCGATCTTTTTCCTATTTAATTACTTCAGGAAACCATGTGGTTTGCTAATGTGAACAGAATTCCCCAGAATTCCCAGTGCAAGCATACATGTCTCTAACCATGTAATGGCAGGCACTCCAGTTCAGAGTTCTGTGGTTGGCATTTCCCTGCAGAGACAGCCGTTCCTGTGGGAGAGGTGATGAAAAAATGCTGCCTTCCTCTTAGAAATCATTTAGAGGGGAAAGAGATTGAAGAGATTTTCATGAAAAATTACCCACAGAAATTTCCCAGGGCTGTTTTTTTCTCCTTAAACTCAGATTGAAGAAAACAACCTTTTGTGCCCACTAAGTGATTTCAAAATGAAGCACCCCATTTGTTGGTAAAATAATGGCTTTTCAGTAGAAGTATTTAAATGTGGAAATTTTATTTCATTTATTTATGAATTTAATATTTATGTTATCCTGACATCAAACACGAAAAGCTTGTGAAGCAGTGCAGGTCTGTTTCAGCTGACCTGAGCTAGATCATGTGTATTTTGGGATGGCAAGGAAGGTTGTAGATTTGACTCCAGAAATAGTGAGGTTAGGAACAAAGGCAAAGAGCAGAGAACCATACTTACTCTACAGGCATCAAAGCTGGTTTACTTGGGAGTGAAAACAAGAAATTGAGTCTTAGTATGTCAAGGGAAATTTTAAAAAATATCCTAGAATGTTTATCTAAATCTTTAAGACAATTAGATTGACCGATTCATTTATTCCGATTGGACCCTTGTCAGTCGCATGGTGATTTTTGTGGCTTTGTTCCCGTGAACCTGCTAATCAATATGGCACAAGCATTGGGTTTTGGTACAAACATATGTTCTTCTGCATCACTGGGTCTGGCTCCCTGCTGCCCCCATCTCCTGTGTTACCAGCTCCTGGCCTTATTACGCTTGCCTCCACACTAGGTGACATTTAAGTGCTCCATGGCAGTTGTGCAGGGTCATACAGCGCTGGAAGGGGTGCTGCTCTTCGGCAAAGAGCACTTTTACATCTGCGAGTGCTTTGTGTTATCCCCTCTGGAGGAGGTCTACTGTACTCGTCACTGCTTGTCCAGGTGAGTCACTCTTTCCTTTCTTCCAGAGATCGGCTTGGTCAGCTCCAGTATTGGCACATGGATACCTTGAATTTGCACAGATTTTGAGGGGATTTCAAGCAGAATAACAGCACAGCAAGAATTTTGCCAGTCTTTCAATTTGTTCAAAGAACTGTTTAGCATAACTAACAGAGGTGGTTGTTCACAGGCTTTGGAGGTGCTGTGAGAACACCCATCTTCAACAGATGGAGATGGTGGACAGTCTCACACACACATTGCTGGTTTTCAGTTATGTTATAGTGTTGTTAAAGTTTCCTTCTGAGTAACTCACATCTTTTATTCATATGGAATAGTTAGTACAAGACCCTTTAGCTTCATTGCATCGTAAGTTTTTTGTTTGTTTCTCCAAGACAGAATCGTAATTAATATTTGGCACACAGCTATCATCTCTGACTCATGATTTATTGAAAGTGATCGATATTGAAAATGAGTCTGTTAGACCAAGCTCTTTGTGCATACTGTTTGCTCATGTGCAAAACCCAGTGGGACAGTGAGTAGCTCAGCGTTTTTACTCCCTGACTGTCTGCTCTGCATCCGAATCTTACTAAGTCTAATATCAGTCAGTCTGATCAGGTGACTTAAAGATCGATTGGACTGGATCTGATAAAAGCTTAGGTTGTTTTTCTAAGGGATTTTCTCTGGTCTAGGCTGTAGATAGCAATTCCAATACATATGCACAACTAAAAAAATAATTAATTGCTTAATTATTAATTCCAAGTAATTGCTGTTTACAATAGCTGTGTGTCCCTATGATGCTTGCCCTCGACTTGGGCTTTCAGGTTTTCCTGATAAGTTTCTTCTCTTGCTGATTCTCAGACTTCAATGTGGGCAAAACATTGCTGTCTGCCTATTTGCATGCATTAAAATAACTATAAACCTACCCTTAGCCTCCACAGGCTCTTTTTTTGGGTAGCTAGTAGAAAATCTGCCTTTAGTATTTAGCTTTATTTAGCTTTGTTTTCAGTATAACCCAGTTGATCTTGATATCTCTTGGTATTGTTATTTTTCTTTAGGGGAGGACTTGGATGTTCAAGAGGGCTCTCCAGGCCTTTTTTGTTTCAAATTAATTTTTTAAAATTTGTTTTTCTCCTCCAGAATCAGCGATCCATTTATTTTCAACTTATGTCATAAAGATCATGCTGTGGGAGACCAGACGTGTTCCCGTTATTCGTATCATGATATCAAAGAGATTCATCTGATGCGCTTTCTCCTGCAGGTAAGAATTAACATGCTCAGTCATTAGAGGGAAAGCTGCAACAGCAGTAATGACATGTGACTGAAAACTGCTTGCTCAGTTTTCACTAAGACTGCTGATTTTTTTTGCTTGAGTATCAAAATGCTTTTGGTCCCATCATTGCTTCATTAGCCTTTGTTAATACAAACTCCTTTCTATACTCACCACAGTGTTTAAACACCCTGACTGGAGTGACTGGCTTATTGATTGTTGGGCTAACAGTGTTGTTCACACAGTGTTTTTGAAAATCAAACTTGTAGTTAATTTTCTTTATTTTTGTGGAAGCTACCAGAAAGCCGCTGACTTTCAGTAATGTCCAGTAGTTATGGCATCAGTATGCTATGGGTTACTAACACACTTATCCTGGGCCTCTTGGAATAACTTTGAAGTTGTGCATGTGGTTCAATAAAAGAACCATAAGCCAAGACAGGGGATTCTGTGCCTGGAGCTGTAATACCCAGGAGCTACTCATCACCAGGGGCCTTGGAACCCTTTCAGTTTTGTCTTGTTTAGCTGAATCTGTGAGGAGAATCACAGAGGAGTTGTAACTAGAGCTTCTTGCAACACCAGAGCCTGTACTTGCTTTAGAGCATTTTGGTACAGTCTAAGGATTAATTCACAGATTTGACCAAAATATGGAATTTTGAAGCAGCTGTAACTAGTTACTTGTTGTTTTGAATCTGTTTTTGGAAGGTTGAGATTCAGCAGGGAATTAAAAAATCTTTTAGAAAATTCAGAAGCAGGAGAAAATGGGGCTGATAATTGTCTTGTATCATGTAGTATGGTACTCATCCATGAGTCAGCCCTGTTTTATTTTATATTTAGTTATGTATGCAAACCATAATTAGTTTTGGTGTGTGACACTTGCTTCAGGATACAGTATATTGAAATGGTTAGATCACTCACCAAGCATGTACAGGAGTGGTAAGTCATGTTGTGAGTAACTGTATGAGGCTTATTTTCTTAGATCACTGGTGATCAGCCTGAGTAGCAGAACTGACACCTCTTCTGTTTGGGGGATAGCATCAAAGTTGCCAGTGGAAGACTTCCAACTACTCATATAATCACATTTGTGTATGCATGGATTTTTTTAAATATGCAAAATAGAAGTGTTTGGTGTGACCCAAAGTGAAAAGTGGAGATGAATAGAAACAGTGTTTGGATGGGCCTGGGGCAAAGGTTGAGCTTGTTGGTTTGAGGGGTCTTGGAGATTAGGGGTTTTGTTGTTGTTCCAGGATCTTTTTGTTGTTGTTTCAGGGTTGTTTTGCTCAGTTAATGAACTGAAAACTCGGGTATCTGTTTTAGGCTTGTGCTGGGACTCTATGCCACAAACTTTGAAAATATACAGTGGAAAAGAAAGAAACCTGGTTCCTTGTGCTTTCTCTGCAGGACAGGTAGATCAGCTGTTTAGGCAGTGACTGTGCCTCAGCTGGTCTCCTCTTGTCCCTGCACACAGCCCAGCCCAGAACAAAGCACTGGCCCAGTTCTGTAATGGCAACACTTGCGCAGACCTCATTTGGAAAGCTGAGCTTCAGAGCAAATGCTGCAAGCTGTTTATTGTCATAGCTGCTCTCATGTTACCTTTATGCTTTATATTTTATCTGTGATTCATGTATGGGCCACCTGCCATCGTAATGTTTCTCTAGGTTTGTGCTGCACCTGCCACATTTGGATTGAAACTCATGTCTATGCTCCCAGACACCACGTGTTATTTATAGTTTTACTTGAATGACTTGGTAGGAAGAAGAACCACTCACCAAGTAAATAACAGGATTATATTTGAATGCCCAGCATAACAATGTGTGGAGGTATTCCGGGGAGATGAAAAGGGAGTGAAATTTTCTTTCAACTTTAATTCTTCAAAGTTTTGGTGAGAAATGTCATAAACTCCCCTTCCTGCTTTGCTGCTTCTAGTCAGGAGAAATTATTTTGGCAGTTCTGTTGAGCTCTCTCTTAATTTAGAAAGCAGTATGGATGCTCTCTAAAAGAAACTCTTATTTAGAATCCCCTCTTTGTGTTATCTTTATCCCGTAGTTGGAAATTAATGCTACTATTGTCTTACTAATCACACTGAGATTTCACAATAAAAATGTTTCAGAAGCAGCCAGAAAAGGTGAGTGATGGAACCAATATCTGGAGTTCGGTTTTGCTTCCAAGAAGTGTTTGAACTCCTAGTCACCCAGTAGGACCATTCCTACAGTTGGAGAAATTTAGAATGGTAGAGATATTTTGCTTTACTTCTGCACATTTTTCAGAAAAGTCAAGGTCTTGTTTTCAAAGCCCTGTAGAATTGGACGGGCTGTGATGGACCCTTTGCAGCACTAGGCTCTGCTCTGCAGCTCCTCACACTGTAAATGATTTACCTTTCCAGGAGATCGCCTTGGAAATATTCTTCAAAAATGGTTACTCCAGATTTCTTGTCTTCCATGACAGTGACCGAAATAAGATATTTAAAAGGTAACGACTAGCTCATAACAACATGGGAGTGCTCCTGTTGGTGCTCCTGGTATGCCACCCCTATTTATCCTGGTGTCAGGTGTCTGTGTTGTGTTGCCACAGGAACTTTATTTTCCATTTTTTCCTTGAGCTTTAACGGGTTATGCTTTAGCTATGAAATTTTCCTTTTTCTGACCTGTGAATTTTTTTGAGCATTATATAGCCATTTACTTACCAAGGGATCGAACGTGTAGGACTTTTCTAGCACCCAGTGGTGTGTTGTGTGTCCCTGCATCCCAGGAAATTTTGCCTGTAGCTGTTTTCCTTCCTCCCACTGAGATGAAAGCCACCTCCACCTTACCTCACCGTACTGGGTGAAAGAAGGTTTCTTCCTGCTTTCTTCCAACCCACATAGCATCACTAGATTCTTTAGGAATAACATATTTTTGTCTCTCCAACTTTATCTTTGTAGAGTTAGCTTTTAACAATGGCATTTTTAAAAAAATGCTCCTCATGTGCTTGTCTTGTTTAATGGAACTTGAATGTAAGACTATGAAGTGATTAATCTGCACTTTGTTTTCTTGCATGTTTTTGTCTACTGCAGTTCTGGCCATTATATCACGATTACATTCACTGGCCTTTACACAGGAAAATCCACTTCAGTACTAGTACCTCCTGTAGTAAATTCTGCAGCCCAAACTGAGCATTGGTACTGTTAATTTCTAAAGAATCATAGCAATTCCTTCTGCTCTTGAAATCTCCCAACAGTTCCTATTGCAGTATTGCATTAAAAAGTCAGTGCAGATTTATCTGCTCTTCCTTTCCAGCCTGGCTGCATAGTGTGGCTACTTAGGGTCACCAGGATCTGCCCCAGAGCCAGCCCTTATCTTTGCTGTCTTTGAGTTCTGACAAGTATCTCTTGGGGAAATCTTTCAAAGGCAGTTCAAGACAAGGTTTTGATCTCCAGCTGAAGGTCACCAAACCTATATATTTCAAGGGTATAGTTTGTCTGATATCATAAACCCACTGCAAATGTAAATATGAATGGCTGAGATGAGGGTTGGTGTTCTTTCTGCCATTTTTGCTAAATAAATTTCTGAGTGGGTTCTTATTCTCTGACTTTAAGAGTACCTTTAATCAAAAGTCCGTAACCCTATATATAAATTCAAAGTCTTATTGGGGAAGGAAACTGCTTTTATCCAGCCCATAGCAACTCCTTAATATTAGATGTATGCTTTTGCCTGTTGTCTTGCAGATTTGTCCTAGGTTAGATCCTCAGGGAAATGCTGTGTCTTCCTGAAAGAAGTTGTGAGGACATAGCAGTTATATAGATATGTAGTATGTCCTAATAACTATTTGCATGACTGTAACGTGACCTTTCATATCTCCCATAGATTTTGCTCTTTCCAACCTGCTTTGAAGTCTAAGGGGATAACAGAAGAATCCCTAAATATAAGGTAAAACACAGGAAATCTTGGATGGCTGTAACAAGTGCAATTATGTGAGTAAGTTGCACCTTAAAAAAAGCATATAGAAATGCACCTATTTGTATCCTCCCTTTTAAAGATTCAGATGTGTTGCCAGAACTTCAAAAAGCATTCTAGCATACGTCATCACAGTATGAAGATGAGTGTGGAAAAGCTGACTGAGCATAGATGATTAATAATTATTACCTCCTTAATATCACTTTATTGGTAAACTCTACACAGATGGTTACTGTCGGAAGAGACAGTGAGGTGAGGACAGAGCTAATCCATAATGCTTTTGCATAAAACTTTTGCATTTTGCTCTTCATTGTGTGCTTAGGGCAGACAGTGAGAGGCGTGCGCGTGGATGTCTTGGCACGTTGTATTAGTTGCACAGTGGGGATTCTAGCAAGTCCCTCAGATTTACCATTGCAGGAAAAAAGTTTTCTCCTAGTGGGAGGTGTTTGAGAGAATGTTACATGCATGCCATGAGTTACTGTAACTTTTCTCAATTTGGGTATCTGGGGAACACAGCCCTAAGTGTCTAACTGGTGTCGTCTGAAATGATTGCTGAAGCTCTAACTCTGTTGAGACCTGAGGTATACATTGCCCCTGAGCTGTTGTAGCCTGTGTCAGCTGTACCCATATTAATTTTCAGTCTACCTGTTTCAGATCATTACCTATCTTGTGAGTGAGCATTTTCACCCCAGAGTACCAGTCATCAGCTGGCTAAAATTATCAGTGCAGTATGGAACCAGTTCTGGCTAGAGCCTAACCTGTGTCACACGTGATGGCTGACTGTGGAGCACGATGTCTGTTCTGTGTAAACAGTAACTCACCCTAGGATTTCCTTTCCCCCTGCTTGCTGGGAGCTCAAGAGGTGTGAATGTCTTGAGAGAAGATGCATTACAACATTGAGAAATGTGGACATTAACTGGGCTGGTGGTTGTTGGGAGAAACACTCGACTCATGTTTAATCTGAGAATTTGAGACGGGCTGCGTGCCTAGGTCTAACGTAGCCTGTCCTGAATCCCAGTAAGGCTCTGCCTTCAGTTTTACTCCACTGGCTGAGAGAAGCCCCTACACAACTTATTCATTCTGAGAGCATAAAGGGCCTTTGGCATAACTTTGGCTGGACCTTGTTAGAGCATGAATTGAAATAAAATAAATGTAACATAGTACCATTGCCTAAGTACTGAATCCAGAAAACTTGTGCTTAAGTGGAAAGTTAGAGAAAATTGCCTCAGTAGGTGTGCTTCCCTTTTCCAAGCTCCAGTCAGAACTAAGAGACTGAGGACTTGATGAGTTTACTTTTCCCTTGTTTGAATTGTGGAGCTACTTCAGAGGTAGAAAATGTCAAAAACAGCACTTGGGGCTCCTTCCCCATCTAGGAGGACAATGGCCAACTTCCATAGCAGTCCAGCTTTTCCTGCCATACCTGAGACAAGGAAGCAGACTAGACTAAATTCTTTGCTCAGACACACTGTTAATAATTGCACAGTTGAAGCATGTAAAGAAGAAATTACTAGTTTGATGCATCATATGACATTGTGGTAATAGAATTTCTGGGAAATCCCTTATCAGTTTTTCCACCTAGTCCGTAGGAAATACACAGGAGTTCTGACTTCCAGGCTCTACTGTAGTCATTTAAAAAATAAAGTGCTCCTGGCACTTTATTCTTCATTCAAATATACTTAAATGTTTGCCATCAGCATGGGTTATTATGGCCACTGCGAGCCCTTCTCATGTCATGTTTCAGTGCTTTTATAATCTGCTTGTTGCTTGTCACTGTATATTGCTGTTTGCAGGATGTCAGCACTCTCTGCCCTACGGATGTGATTGGAGCAAGTGAATGTGTGTGCTCAGGTGCACATTGCTTACATACAGGTCAACAGAAAGCTAAAAGCGCTGTGGGGATACCAGACCTGGCTTCATCAATTCACAAGCTGATTCTTGGGTCAGGGAAAACAGTGACTCTTCTTCTCTTAATCACTTTATTCACTGCTTAAGTGATAAGCCTGGGACCCTTATAAAGAGAAATATGTTTCCTACCTGTTCTTCCTTCTTTGTCTTCCTTGGAGAGAGACTCAGAGGCAGAGAAAACACTGTGAGTATGGGAAGCCATGCTGATTGTGTTGGGCAACTTGGAGGTTGCCGCACCTAGGTATAGCACCCAAAATTCCAAAGAACTTGCAGAGTCTGGCCCCTTGATGGCAACCAGGATCACTGGCTGTCTATCTCTAAGCATTGTGTTTGCACTGCTTAGTTACTCCTCAGCATAACACTTGTGTTTGCTGCCTCTGCTGAATTGGAACAGGCTCACAGTTCCTACACTGGCAGTGCCTATTTGAGACTCTCAGAGCTTGGTGGCAGCCACCAGCAGCTGAAGGTTCCCAGGTCTGTGCCTTTTCCTACAAGTGATATTTACTGAGACTGGTTCAACTGTGTCTCACCCTATGAAAATGAACAGAAATAATATTTGGGGCTTAGTGGTGGGAATGGATTTACTAGAAAAACCTGTTTTTTAAAAGATCCCTTTACTGGACACTGCACACGCAAAAGACCCCACAAAGCCCAAACATGGAGAACAGGGTGTAGGGACAGGCCCAGACGGAAATAGTCTTTTCCAAATATAGTTTAGTTGTTCTGGTTTTCATTATAGAGACCACAGAGACCTGCTTCGAAAGCGAAGTCAGTCTTTAAAGAAGCAGAACTGCAGGAAAATGGAGGAGCAGGGAGGTCAGCTTTTTATTAGCTTGGGCTGGGCTTCATGGATCACAGTCTGTTGAGTTCCTTGGTATATTTCCAGGGTCGGCATCTTTCATTCTCCATTCTTCTTGATTATCCCTTGCAGAGGAATTGGGTGTAACGAGTGAAGGGAAACTTGGCTTACTTGAGGGGCCAGGTGTCATGTCCTCTAACTTGTGCAGCTCGTCCCTCTCACCCTGACACGTCTGCAGGCAGGAACCGCACAGGTCTTTCTTTTCTACCAAGTAAAGTGATTCTATGCGTTTAACGGTGTCAATTGGCTCTTCTTCCTCTGCAAATTCTGGTAAAGGGTTTCTTTTTATATTCAGTTTCTCAAGCTTGGGGAGTTTTTTTACACTCTTCGGGATGATGGTCAAGGCGTTGTCGAAGAGACCCAGTTCAGTAAGTTCCCTCAGGGTCCCAAGAGTGGTGGGGATAGTCTCAAGACAGTTCAAGCCAAGGTTGAGAATACGCAGGCCCCTGAGAAGGGTCAACTCTTCTGGTAGAGCTTTTAACTTGTTGTTGCATAAATTCAGGTAAGTAAGGTTGCGAAGTGTGCCTATTGCTGCGGGCAGCTCATCAAGCTGATTACTATGCAGGTCCAGCCACATAAGATTCTGGAACTTCTCTATGATGTTTGGAATCTTTTTTAACATGTTTCTGCTCAAATCAAGTTCCTCCACATCAGCCAGCTCCAGAATGCACTTGGGGAAGGTGGCAATGCCCATTTTGCTTAAGTCAAGACGGCGCCTTCCATTAAAAGCTACCCGGACTGAATTTTTGGCCACTTTCAAGGTGATCCTTTTCCCTTGTGGACCTTTTCCCTTGGGTGGCATCTCTCTGCTGACAGACAGACCACTCTGTGGATAAAATGTGACAACTCCAATAAAACCTTTGAAAGCCATGGCTGGTAATACACTTTTATAAGTTAATATTACTGCTAGAGTCTTCAGAAGTTTTGGGTTTGGGTTTTTTTTTGTTTGTTTGTTTGTTTGTTTTTGAGGTCAGAACTTTTTAACTGCAAAACTGCAACTCTGAAAATTCTTCCTGAAAGGATTTTGAGTAGGTGAAATCCTAGTAATTTACAATATTATTTCATTGCAACATAACATCTACATTACATTACATGGTAAAATTACAAGTGTGAGACATTTGCAGTCTTTCATTCCTAAATACTGATTTGAGCTTAGGCTATAATGCTACTGAATGAAATGTATTATTATCCATCGGTCATCTGTGGAGTGGAGCAAAAATATATTGTGGGTCTCAATCCGGTCCTTAGAGACTGCATTAAAAGAAGCTATCCAAAATTGTCGTATTTTACCCGATCAACTGTTGCCATCTTTACAGACTTGGCATTTGCTAACAGGTTGGTTAAATTTCCTGTGAAATGGACTTGAGATTTCAGCTCTGGATGTTACTGAAAGATTAAATGTTTAAAGGAAATTATTAAGAATTTTGTTTTGGCCAGGACTCAGGAACAGGGTGGGCTCCCATACTTGCCAGGACTGTTGGCAATTCATATGTCACCTACAGGACAAACTGCAGCAGGGATTGGTGTCAGTGCTGCTTAATGATATGTTAAACCGGGCCTTGCTAAGTGTCTTCTCCTCCAGATGCTCTAACCTTGTTATTTTGTTGATGCTGTGGGATAGAGGGTCTCCCACTGCAAAGGTGCCCTGCTCTCAGAAAAATGCATGTAGGTGTAGTAGTCAGACTTTGGACTCATACTGATGCTCAGCATGTGTTACGTGCTTCCCGGAGGTGAGGCCTGTAAGAGTATAGCCCACTTACTCTCAGGTTTGGTGAACTCTTTCTAATCAAAGGTCATCAAATACAGCTGCTAATTATGGCTAGTGGCAAAGGAAATAGGCAGATTCTCTGGAAATGGATGACAATGTCTCTCTCAGTGAGAGTTCAGAGAGGAGCACAGGTTACAGCTGAGTAATCTCAGGTCTGGGTGCTCTGGCATTTAATTGTGAAGAGTCAAACTGAAGCTTTGATGAATGATTGTTTGGGACAAAATATGGATTTGTCTACAATACATGTCCCTGTTAGAAAGACTTTATTACAAACCCTTCAGGCTTTTTGGCTACTCATTAATCATGTGTGAATACATGAAGGGGAAGCTCAAGTTACAACTAAGGCATTTCAGCTTATTTTCAATTACATGCCATAGCCCAAAATAATGCAAAAGCATTAACCCAGCTACCACCCACTCTCCCAAGAGCTCTGTAATGAGGCAGATGCTTCAGAAAATACTGGAAGCAGCGCAGTGGATTCAGTCTTGCCCTGGGGCCATGTTCCAAAATAGGTTTTTTGTTATTTCATATGAAAATATTTAAACACAGTTAAATCTGCCTGTGTGTCACTCCCATGTTTCTGTCCCTCATGAGTACTTACTGGACCATATTACCAAGAGGCAATGTCAATGCTATTCTATCTATATGTTGACTGGTAACTGAAGCAAAGTGTAAATGAGTACCCTTCCCACCTTTGTTGATGTTAGCGCAAATAATTTTCCCAGGAGTGAGTAGAAAGTTCTGGTGATCAAAACAGCAGGGTTTTCTAATTACAGCTCACTCATTTTAATGATTTTATGCAGTATTCTTGTTGGCAATTCTGTGGAGATAACGTTGAGCAGCATGGGGAATGCCAAGGCCCTACTGCTGGTACAGGACACCCTGAGTCCTTTCTGGTGCACAGAGGTGGGGTGACTACCATGCTTCAGAAATACATATATTTCTGAAATATATATATA